>JAVTVY010027989.1:0-111714 GCA_036873755.1 Hanleya hanleyi | reverse complement strand
CGATTCCAGCCTATGTTGGAGCAGATTACATCATTACCTCTGCAGTTAAAACAAGGAAGTTCGACTCTCTTTCATAAACGCAACACACACTGGATCTTTTGTCCAAAATGAAAAATGTATGAATTAGGAGAAGACATGAACACCATTATATGTATTGAACGAAGATCGCTTCAGTATTTCGAGCATCTTGCTTATTTACAACAAGATTTGATTTCGCGATTAGGGCTTCAGATGCGGATTCTAGGTAAATGTACGAGGCTCCGTTGGTGCCGCAGTAAATAAAAACTGAGATCCAGCAATCCGTTATAACGGATTACTAATTCGTTATAACCAATTACCAGGGTGAGTGAGTGAGTGAGTGAATACGAGTTAACGTCGCTTTCAACTATATTTCAGTCATATCACGACGTTGGGTCCTATTTCTTTTCACACCCGGGAACCACACGGGCGGGGTCCTATTCCTTTTCACACCCGGGAACCCCACGGGTGCCTCCGTTAGTCGCCTCTTACGACAAGCTGTCCGAGGAGCTGAGGTCTATTCTTACCATGACCTGCGGTGTGCACAACGACATCCCATGTCAATCCCCAGAAGCCCCACGGGGCTAACCAATTACCATTCCGTTATAACGAACTACTAATCCGTTATAACGGATTACCTTTAATCCGTTATTACGGATTGCACATAATCCATTATAACAGATTACACATAATCCGTTATAACGGATTATTGGAGTACCGCTAGTTGTCAATAGCCTCTTCCCGAAAATAGGTTACCTCCCTTAGGCACGCTGCACTTCCGGCTAGTACAGACACCTGACAGTGAAAAAATGTCGGCGGCAAACATGGATTTCGAGAAAATGCGAATGGTAGATCTACGCAATTACTTACGTAACCGAGGAATCCCAGTGTCCGGAAATAAGTCAGACCTCGTGGCGCGAGCTAGAGGCACCTATTCGATGGGTTTGAAAGAGCTGCCCGCAGACTCACAAAGTACCCGAAGCGACAAATTAGTCACTCCACTTGGCGAGAAACTCCCAGACCCGAGCGGATGGACTGGTGTAGAAGAGGTGCCAAATTTCTCAGAGAATGAACTCTACAATTATTTGGTTCTAAGCAAACACCGGACAATTGATTCTCAAGGATTAGGGGCCCGTCGAGCACTAAATGCTCGAGTTTTTTATGAAGACGGTCACCTACACGGATTAGCTTATCACGTGGTTGACGAAAAGATCAGCCATTGCTTCGTCAAATGTAAATGTATCCCATCCTACCCCTCAAAGAATGTGAAAGATAGGCCAGACTATATGGTGTGGATCTGCATCTCCAAGGTTACTGGGCGTGTTCACTCTGCGAATTGCAACTGCACAGCTGGGTATGTACTATTTTCAACAGGTTAAGTTGAATACCTCGTATAAGATACTATACCTCATTTGATGTATAGAGGTACCGTATAGTGCCATATCAATTTTATTTTTCAAATAATTATGCATTAATTCACATATCTGTTCAAACTCTGGAGGGCATGGATCAGTTGATCACATCACTATCTTGGTCATTTTTCTGCAAATTATTATCATTAAACAGACAGACTACACATTTTAATTTCATCCTCTAATTATTTAATAGTGAAGAATGTGTTGAATGTACATGCTAGAGATATTTCACATATAGATTTAGACTGTATATTGTGACATTCTATCTACTGTTCTCATGCAAATTACCGGGAAAAACTGTAGTAAATAGCTCAATAAATGATTTTTTATGGCAAACGAATGACACACTGGCTGCTAGCATGTGCATACCTAGATTAGATGCAGTCCTCTTCCCATTATTTCTGACACTGCCATGCTAGCAGAATGTGTGTGATGTGTCAGACATTTTAATTCAATTTGTTAACTTGTCACTACATGTGTAGTCTGCAAGTTTAATGAAATAGTTTGCTGAAAATGACCAAGAAAGTGCGGCCAGATATGTGATCAACTGATCCATGCCCTCCAGGGTTTGAACAGATATGTGAATTAATGCATAAATATTTGAAAAATAAAATTGATATGGCACTATACCTCAATTGGGGTATAGCACTATACCTCAAATGAGGTACTGTACCCCAGCTTACGTATCTATAGTACCCTGTGGTATTCAACATAACCTGTTAAATGGAAAGTCCTAACTGCTGGATGGGTCTGTCCCGTGGGGCTTCGAAGTGCTCCAAATCACTGGGTTACCTCAGCTGGGTTCGAATTCTCTTCGCACTAAAATAAAAAGAAATATTTCCCTACCTAACTACCCAAGTTTTACTTGGTCTTGTTCACAATCAAAAACTTTCAAACATGGCCTCAAGCTACCAAATCTCTGGTCACTCAGTTTAATAGTATGATTTGTACTATTCTCAGTGCTGGGGAATCCTGCAATCATATTGCTGCACTTCTCTATGCCTTGGTAGATGTATCGGAAAAGAAGAGAAGCTTGCAAGTGGAACATGCCTAGAAAAAGAAAACTGTCTCCAAAAAAATCAAGTGAAATGAAATTCCAGAAATTCGAATGGAAGAAGATAAAGCGTACACCAGCAACTGCCACAAAGACATTACCCCTCCAGCCAGTTTTGGACGTAAGTAAATTTCGGCAAAATTTAACAGAATGCTACCCACTTGCAGGCTGGTTAAAAAATTTCCCTCCTGAAAAAACAGACGAGAAGGAAAACCGACAGCTTCCTCCACTTCACACTATTGCGTTCATGTATGGTGATCACATCGACTTGGCTAGCGGTGACTGTGTTGAACATTTCGAAAAATACTTCAACAACTTATCAACTTCTGCAGAACTTTCGAAAGATATAGAGGAGGCAACAAGAGGACAGTCCACACATGACTATTGGATGGAGTGCAGAACAGGGAGACTTACATCGTCTATGTTTGGAACTATCGTGCGGCGAAAAGACGATACACCACCCGACAATCTGTTAAAGGCTTTACTTGGTTATGTGCCGAAGTGTCAAACAAGTGCCATGAAATGGGGAAGTGAGCACGAGTGTATTGCCAGAGACAGCTATGTGTCTTTCCAGCAGAATTCCCATCCATCTCTGTCTGTACGAGAATCGTGTCGTCTGAACACCCCTACCTAGGTGCTAGACCTGATGGACTCGTGTATTGTCCACACTGCCCCCAGTACAACGGAATACTGGAGATAAAATGCCCATATCGTGACAGAAATTTGACACCAGCTGAAGCTGCGATGAATAAATCATTTTGTTGTGTTTTGACAAAAACTGGTGCTTTGAAACTGAAGACAAACCATGCCTACTACTACCAGGTTCAAGGACAGCTTGGTTTGACAGGACGAAAGTGGTGCGACTTTGTAGTGTGGACAACTCGTGGCATGACGATCCAGAGAATATATTTCGATGCAAATCTGTGGAAGAACACCATGCTGCCTAAGCTTGAGGCATTTTACAAGCGTGGTGTTATACCAGAGTTATTCTCCATGCGTGTCAAAAGGCACCGAAAGCTGTATTTTTGATATGCTGATTACCTGATTTTCCATTGTCAATTGTGACTGGGCTCACTTTTTTTGTCCGAAATTTTATATCATAATGCCATGTAGAATGTGGGATTGGAAACATAAATCTAGATATTGTTAGGATGAGACTTTCTTGGTGAGGAACAAAACTCTAGTCGTAGTCTTCTCTTAACACCTTGTGTTGGAATGCCTAACAGATTGCCAAAGGCTGGGATTAGAATTGTTTCGCCTCATTATTCACATAATAATGGAAACCACGCAGTGTAGCATATACGTTTTCCAACAGAATTATTTAAAAATGTATTTGGCCATTCCACAATGTATTTATGGCTGAAGTCATAAGGTTCATGTTCCCAATTTCAAATATTCTCTGTATTACTCCCTGGCTAAGTAGCACTGGGTAGTGTATTTCACTTTGTCCTATCTTTTAACCTGGGAGATTAATTTGAACCAGTGATAATTTACACAATTTATTGATACAAAATGATGCATAATATATTTTTTAAGATTTCATTATGCTTAGAATAATGTATATTTTGGCAAATATTACATGAAAATATGCCAGCTCTCAGTAGTTCGAAATAATCTCCTAGATTAGAAGGGCAAAAGAAAAACAGACTCTACAGTGCTACACAGCTGATGTCACGGGTCATGAACAGACTGATTTTCCCAATAATGTAGAATCTAGCATTCACTCCAAAATTTCACTGGCAGAAGATACTGAGTTTTTACTGTATAGCATTCAGCAGTTCATGTCAGTACCATTAGAAGGCGACCATCTTGGATTAACCTCATTTTTTTTTCTTTCAACAAAAACCTTCAACAACGGTTGATAAGGTCATAATAAATCTGAATACTCCTGGTTGTATCATCAAAAAGTCACCTTTAATAATTTCTTGGATCAGTCATGGAAAAAGTTGAGTGAAATATCTCCCACCAATTGAACTGAGCTCTACATCTTTCCCAGTAGCCAGAATGCCAAACAAGTTACATGTTTAAAAGTGCTTTTTACCCTTTAAAACAATCCTAAATGAATTTTCTCTTAGAAGCTGGCAACTGTGCCAAATGCCTGAAAAATATGTTAATGAACAACGTTGGGGTGGATGCCAAGATTAAATTGCATTCATAGGACATATACGTTTAAAGTGCTAATGCAGCGAAATTGTCAATTTCATTTTTATCATGAAATTTTACGGTTTGGGATTTCTGCTTTAATTTAATAAAATTCTCACAGAGAGTTTTAAACAGGAAGATATTATATTTTGCTACGAAACACAAGGGGGTTAGCAGATAAAGTGCGACATTTACGGTCGCCATGTTTTTCGTATATGTGACGTCATAAGTATGACATGCCGATCGACGAGCAAGCCAGCGATATATGCGTAGCATATGGCGAAGGCCAATATCCATAGACTTAATTCACATTGTTGTTGAGTTAATACTGTTGATATCCATCACTGTCTTCGTATAGTAACGTGCCAGGAATGAAAGAAAGAATCTAGTCGGCCACGTGTCCGTGCATGATCAGTTAAAATGATTTATTTACCTGAATTCGTGGGCAGTACCGTAGTTGGACGAATGCATGCAGTTACTATCTGATTCACATAGGAGGGAACGGGGTTTTCGTGGATTTATCAGTTAATAAATCACATCAGCTGTCGAAACTCACAATATATTCCAAACTCTGTCTATGCAATTATTTGTCATCAAAAATATTCCCCTGGCATTAGAAATTATTTTTAAAATCTTCAAAGTTTGTATCGTCTGAGTAACTGCATGTTGAATACACGGTCATGCCGGCAACCGGGTAAGTGAAAAGATTAGTGAGCTCAGCTTTCTCTAGGCCATGCACCAACATAATTTCAGAATACTACGTAAAATATTAAATTGAAATTTACATACCGAGAAAACTAACATTTCAAACATTTCAACTAAAGAAGATTCAAACAACAACAAAACAACAAACAGGACAAAGACAACATTGAAAAACGAGTCTCTCGGGAGTATCTGAAATAAAAAATAAACATGAAATTAGTTCAACATTATTCTGAAAAAAATTACATAATGCTAAAAAATTGTTTGTGATAATAAACGAGAAGGGTGGAAGATAATTTTACCGACAGCACAGAAAAATATATAAGACAAATATAAATTCTGATAAAAAAATATTATTCAACAATTTTGAATGGCTTTTTCTTTTCTCATACCGCACAAACTTATGAACAGTTTACATTTGCTTTCATAACCGATCATATTGTGGAATGCAAATAGAACATAGATCTAGAGTGAGTGGAAGAAATTCTTAATAAAGCCTTCACTTTTTGCACAAGAAAACCGGAATGTGAAATTGAAGACCGAAGACTGTTGTTTTTGCACGCGGACCTCGGCCACTTCAGACGGGCCGCTTCAGACGTCGTGATAGATTTGGGCATTCCAATTTAGAGCATATAATATTATGTTTTTAGATCTAATTTAAAGTTGATTGTAATGGGAAGAAGAAAACATATCTCTCTGAGAATCTGGGGATAATGAAGATCGATCTTCGTTATTTTCTTGAAGTTGGGAATCCTTCCGTGTAATGATAAGTGATACACCGTAGCCAAATAAAATGCGGACACTGGCAGATAAATTTTATAAATATCGTACAAAACAAATTTATATAGACTACAGATTCTTGGTAATTAATTTGACCAGATAAAAATTATAATGGAACTGCTCAGTGGAATTTGAAGTCATTTCTATGGCAATGAATTCAATTTACCCTGGTTGCACACGGTAGGCTTTGCTCGGTCGCGGATGCGGGGCTTTTTGTATCTTCGTTAGGTGCATACAAATTGTCTGTATTCATTCACAGGTATGTCTTATAATAAACCCTTGTCATACTTAATTTCCTGATGAACATTAAATTCAAAAATGTTATTAAACAAACCAGTATATTGGCCTCGAGGACGGGCTTGCCTCCCTCCAAACACTGTCCGCCATGCAGAGCCCAGACTCAAGCTGACCATCTGTCATACTTATGACGTCATCATATTTGTAAACAAAGCCATGTAAACGGTCGCACTTTTAAGAGCACAATTGCACGCCCTTTTCCTTTTGAAATAAGAACTTCTCCTTGTCTGATTTTCCTCATGGATATAGCAAATTAATCACGAAAGAATAGAGAATCAAATTATTTAATAAAAATTTCGCTGCATTAGCACTTTAAGTAATTAATAAACTTCAGTAGTCTAATTAACCCGGGATTGAGGGTTCCCCACTATCATGCCCAGCCCGGAATGTACAAGTCCCATTCCATACAAATCTTTTTCGTTACCCTTTTTACGTGTGTATCAAGATGACTTGCTGAAGCCCCATACACGTATTATGAAATTTTATAAAATTTTGTAAATTACTTTGTGACGTCATGAGTAGGCCTACAGCAGGCATTCCCGTCAATTATACTGAAGGCGGAGTGCATGTACAGAAGGAGAGCGACTCAGAAAATGTACATGCGCTGCGGCACAGTAAACATCACTAAATAAATGATTTACAAAATTACAAGTTAGATTAGAGCAAGTTTTATCTTGCTACTCAGAAGGGTTGCACATCCCAGACTGGGCATGCTAGTGGGGAACCCTCAATTCCAGGTTAATTAGATTAGCAAATTTAACTGGCCATTTCCAATGTATTGGGAAAACAAAGAAGAACCTGTCTGACTCCAGTGACCCGTGACTTCAGCTGAGTAGCAAACTGGAGAGGAGTCTTTTTTCTCTTTTCTTTCAACCTTGGAGAAAATCAACTCAACAATTTGCAGTTTGCTACTCTGACAGCTGAAGTCACGGATCTCTGAAGTCACAGACAGGGTCCTCTTTGTTTTCTCGACATAGTGGGAGTGGGCCAATCCATTGATCACTTATGTCTGACAAACACAAATTGAACTTGGCATCATTCAGTAAGGTATTTTGCAGACATTTGGCACGATTGCCAGCTTCTAACAACAAATGCCATGAAAAGTTGGTTTTTCGTCAGTTGGCTGGCGGCTAAAGATATCTCTGAAGGAACATTTTCACATTATGTACAAGACCAGCAGGCCTGGGTTACATAGATTTGAGATAACCGTTTCTCATTTGCATGTGCAAAGGACAGGGTAAAGTGGCCATGCCCCAAAATAGATCCTTTAATAATTGACATTAAACAATTATAATAAATAACAATTACAATAACAATTGCTCTGTAAAATATATTAAACACTGTATATACATTCCTGTTTATGTGAGTAAAGAGTAATTTTGTTTCACATTTGCATATACAAAGAACAAGATGAAGTGGTCACCATCATGCCACAAAATAGATTCCTTAATTGGGATATGTGCCTAGTATGTGCCATGTAATAACAGCTTACTCCATAGTTAGAACTGTAAATATATTAAACACAGTATATACATTCCTGTTTATGTCTGTAGACTGTAATTAAGAGGAATATAATATACTGAATGCACTGGTCAACAGACAGACAGCAACTGTTCATCAACTTTGACTGATAGCACCACTGTCAGGGGTCGAAATTGCTATCTATATGCAAGACATGTCCGGCAGAAAATTGGCACTGTCCTGCAGTTATTCAGTCAGTTTACGTATTTTAAATATATGCCGGGCAATTCTTGACAAATGTCCTGTAAGTATTTGGAGACCATTTCAACCGCTGACTGTTAATAAATTTCCCGTCTTGAATGACAATGATGTTTCTACTTTTTCTTATTCTGAGTCTTTGATAAGTGGGAGTTGCATATTTGATAGAGCACAAATAATGTGCACCACTTTGCTGGCTTGACTGGAAACCGAAATAGGCATGACCCTTTGGATGATTCTAAAGTTTTTTATGCGTTCCATGGCACGTTCAACATGTATTCGGAGGTTTGCAACTCTTCTTGTCTTTTCGACTTGTGATTTTGTCATGGGTGCAGAAGAGTTTCGCTTTGGGGGGATGATCAGATGAATGCCTCTCCGTGTTAGAATGTCGGCAATAAGAAAACCTTTGTCGGCCATTACAGCATCTCCTGGTTCCAGTTTATCTAACAGTCCACTGTTCTTTGTAATGAGTTTGTCCGAGATGCTCCCAGCCCATAATTCAGAAATAAAGGTAATAACACCAGAAGGACTAATCCCCAAAAATAACTTCCAGGTCATAGGACTTTTGTAGTCTGAATACATAAGGGAGCGATTTGCCAATGACTGAGGCGTTTCAGTGAATATTTCTGTACAGTCAATAATCACTCTACAGTTTGGATATTTATTTCGGAACACTGATGGCATCCGCATTCGAACCGTTTCCTTGGTAGGCCACATCACCAGAGGAGAGAAGAAGACATTTAGGAAGTCAATCCACTCATTGATGATTCGTGAGCATGTAGATCTCCCTACACAAAATCGCTGACTAATGTCATTGATCAAAAGTCCTAGTCTCAGTCGCATGAGAACCATAAGAAACACGTCGATCAGTCGCATTTTCCTTGGTCGACCAGGCTTCTTATTGGTGGAATCATCCTCTTTGACTTCTCTGATTGCACTAAACATAACTCCAAACACACCCAGAGTTGGTAGACCGGTATAAAAACTACACTGTTCATCACTCTCAATGTCTTCAAACGTAAATATGGGTAGATTGACCTGTATTCCAATTTCAGATGTGGAGGCTTTAGGGGTTTGTGTTTCAAAGGTTCTTGTGTTAACCACCCCGGTGATATGAGTTTGAGTTGCACAGCCTGTGACCATTGGTTTAGTTTGGCATTCACTGTTTCTCTGCCTGCTAATGACTGAGCCATCAAACTGAAAAAGAACAAAAGGATACCAGCTCTATTAATATTCCATTCATGTCGATGTACTTCCTGGGGAGGTGCATGATCATTAGTATGTAATGTCTTTGTGATTAACCCTTCTGAGTTCGTCCAATCAGACATCGTGCTGATTTATCATTGGCTCACTTAATCCCTAACAAACACAGGTAGGGGTTATACTAAAACTGTAAATATTAACAGGATACTTAACAAATATGTACAAATTAAAAATATATACACAGTCACAAACTGGTCTTACCTCTTTTAAATAGTCATGGAAGTGGACTGAGGCATCAAGAGAGGACATGTCGCTTGCCTTGAAATTCATAGGTTCTGATTTTCTGAGTCTTCTTCTTCACCAAATGCGTCTGCAGGATCTACGTTTTCTTTATCACCCGACTGGGACTTTACACCACTCATCTGTGCAATAAGAATATATAAATATAACACTTATTCTCTCAAAACCTCCAAAATTATCAGTTTAAAAAGTTCTTAAATTTTAGTGGTATATGCATATAATGAAAATTTCTCACACAAAACTATTTCCAGGTATGATAAACATGTTACAATACTATCCTAACACTTTAGGCTGGGGTCCAGGGGCCCCTGGAACCTCTGGGGTGCATTCGAGCCAATTTCTGTCAAATAAAGTAAGAAAGAAAGTATGATTGCCAAACCAATAACTTTTTTGTGTGGGTTTTTTTTTTCGACTACACCCTGTTTCATAATACAACTTTGAGACAATAAAATTCCATACCTCTTCTCTACCTTTTCAAGATCTGAAATACCAATTTTCAATACCCCAGAGGAGCATTAAATCCTAATTAATTAGGAGTCCTACATAAAGTACGCAAGCGTAAAATCTGGGATATTTTGACACACACTAATTTTAACATTGAATAAACATGAAAAAAAAATCCAATATTTTATCAACCCAACCCTGGCACGAAGACCTATTATAATATGATGATATTTGTTGGATATAATTAAATGAAGTTAAAAGGAAAAAAAAACTAAAAATAAATTGAACATATGTTTTTTTCACAGAGCTATCAAATCATGAAAGAAATAAATAAAAATAATTCAATGGCAATAGAAAGCTGACAATAGTCATCCTGTATTTAAATTCTTTTTAAATATAAACATAATAGCTGAACCTCAGGAAAGAAATACAAGGGGAGGTAACTTTTTTATTTGATCAGCAAAGTTACCCCCCTTGTGTTTACTTGTATCCCATAGCAACGAATCTGCCGTGGGTTGATAAACTCGAGTCAAAATGAACAGTGTTGCAAAGATTACAAAGCATTATGCCATCTGAAGTTATACCAATACAAACTTTATTAAGATAAGGTAAAATATGCGATTTAATTGCTCAAATAACGATTTAGTCGACATCAAGTATCACTTTTCTGGTAAAACCGGAACAGAAACTAAATTAACAAAAAAACGGGATTTTTACCAAGTTTCAACTAAAAAACCGGAAGACTTAACATGACTGTTGTGAACAGTAATGCATGTACAATCGTTCAAATTCAAATATAAATACCTGACTCAGTGTGTAGACTTTATGAGGAAATCGGGTTGGGAGGGGATTTTCCTTTGATGGCCCTTGGAGCTCGACGAAGTGTGCAGAACACATGTAGGTTTTCAGTTACGTCTGCTGACTCGCGATATCCATATTCTACGTAATTTCTTGTTGGCCGGGAAACGATGCAGACTAACAGACATTCCATCAACAACTTTTCCAGTACAATTGTGGCAGCCAACAACACAGCAGTACACTCGCCCCATAATAGAGGTGCTATAAAAATACTGAGACCAGCTGTCAAATCCCACCTGTCAAATACACGACTCCACGGTCCCGCGGCTGAGTGACCTACTTTCGAGTGGAACGTAAACGAAGCCACGTGGCGCGCTTCAGCATTGCTGAGGTGGGAGAATCGAGGTATTTTAAATAGCTGTTGTGTGCAAGATTAAAGATCTGTTGGACTCGTACATGCGACGTTTTCTTCTTTGATGTTACCAGAAATAATCTGTTTGTCTAGAAATGATTACACTTAAAGCTACTTAGAGTGAAAATAAGATTTTGTCATCACTGTTTATCGTAGTGTTGTGGTTGTATATATATATGTATCTGATATAGTTCAAACCACAATGAACAATTGATAAGACAGTTAATCACCAGAATATATATATTTAAAATAAATATATGATTAGTAGATATTTATACATTTTTTCACTCAGTACACTCTAATATTAGTGAAACTGCCTAGCTCCGGTGTAGCCTTGTTCCATACTACGTGAGAACAACGCTACGGCTCAAGCCAGTATCGATGGGAAATTGCCGTACGGGCAATATTTGCCGAACCAATTGACCATAACCAATAAAATAATTCGATTTAGCTTGGCAAGAGATCGAAACTCGGACGAGGGGGTTATACTGTCCATGTAAAACTTTCGATGTAAAGATGGCGGCGATGTGGACAGTTTTACCCCCCTCGTCAGAGTTTCGATCTCTTGCCAAGCTAAAAACGGACGGTCACTCATAAACAAGGATTTTTATGAAAGGTAAATGGACATAGAATCGAATTATTTTATTGGTTATGGTCAATTGGTTCGGCAAATATTGCCCGTACGGCAATTTCCCAACAACTCGATCTGGTGACTGGCTTGCAGCCGTAGCGTTGTTCTCACGTAGTATGGAACAAGGCTACACCGGAGCTAGAAACTGCCATGCCGACAACCGGGAAAGTCCATTTTCGCCCAAAGGAGCCGGAGAGTGGGGAAATAAATCTTCCTTCTGCTTTCACTGTAAATATGCGGGATGAGTTACTTCCCTTAGTGCAATTCCTCTCCTGTGGGTAAAAATGGACTTGCCCGGTTGGTTTCACAGCAATGTTTAATATTTTAATATTTAATATTTACTAATTTATCAGGCAGTTTTTGCAGAGAAATTGATTAAATAAAAAAATCGCAAAATCCGACCGAAAAATCTACCAAAAAATGCCGTATTTGAAAATGACGTCACTGGGATGTCATCAAGGCGGCCATCTTGGACTTTTTTGTTACATTTCCTGGTAGAGCTTGACCCAAGGGTATAGTGTGGTAAGTTTCAGCCCCCTAGCTCAAACGGTGAGAGAAATAATTAGGGGGGGGGGGGCGAAATACAGGCCAGGATAGGTCCCAAAAAGCCCAGGCCAGATAGGGTTAACACCGACAATAACGCAACGCAACAATCGGATGGTATTATAATTTATAATTACCTACAAAAAGAAAACGAACAATGTCGAAGATGTGACTGTTCCGAAGTTGACCACGCAACTTACCAAACAAAATACAGGCCTTTACAAAGTCTGTCATTAAAATAATTGAACATTGCCAGTATAAACAAATAGCGCAATGTCTAAGCTCACCGCAACGTTCGTCACACGGAGGATGACGTCGATTCGCACCTCTTACGGCACACCCGGGATGTCCCTATTGCATTGACAGGTTTATTCGGAACGGACAAATGCCACGAATATACACCAACAACAAATTGACATTTTTGTAGTTTTATACGTTTACTGGATTTCGATTCATATGCATATTGGTTTAGGTGCTGATACGTACGAGTTGTTTAGATTCACGCCCACGGTATTAGCATTTCCCGACGGAATCAACTGTTAATGTTGTTTGTATTTGATTTAATATCTCATAAAACTACTCAGCAACGCAATTAAATATTGCAAATTTAGAGTGATGAATTGTATGCGGTTCCACGTCAAGACTCGGGAAGTACAGCATATCATGAGTTAACATCCAGTGTATCGTGTTTGTGGCCGTGCGGACTATTTGCTCCCGCGGAATGGAGTTTCAGAATAACAAGTACATGCTGTCGTCAAGACAAGATTCTCTCTCACTTTAAAATAACGTGAATTAAATTGCCTTACTCACTAGAACCCAAACTAAACCTCATTCGCTTGTTGTTGTTTTTTTCTCTCAAAACTTCATATTCGTCAGATGATAACCGATGATGAATATCCGATGATAATCCCATGTGGAAGTTGGAAGGCGAGGATACAGTAGCTGAGTAAAGTCGACTGCAATGGTGAGCGGAACCGATTGTCAATGGGATAGATTCGCCTAAAGAAGCTGTAACAAGTGACAATCAGGAATCTGGAGGAAACACATCCTGCCATCACCTCTACCGACCTATCACATGCCAGTCAATGTCCTCCGGCCTTATTCATCTACTTAACGTGTAGGATAAAGCCCCCATCGCTAGAGGATGTTGTCATTATTCTGGTTTGTTGAAGGTCCCTCAGGCTCCTGGAATTGATTGGCGTGTCCTCTGTGGGAATTCCACTGTAGTGCCCGTTGGCGTTGTTTTTGTTTCCAGTGAATGCAGATAATGCCTATCTGATCCGCCTGTTGAACAGTCCTCCCTTGAAAATAGTTCTAACGTAATTTATCGTTAATAATATGACCTGGTTCATCCTGGACAGAAAATAGAAAAAAGCAAAAGAGCAGATCAATACAGATTATCTTGACCAATGATCGACTACAGGAGTATCCTATCCAATGAGCATCCATGATTTAGTGTCACCAGGAAGTGACAAAATTGGATGGAATAATCCAAGACAGACTTCGCGTGGGGCTTTCTCTGTAGGTAATACGAATTTAGAAACTAACCTTTTACTCAACAAGAAAACTTAGTGATGCAGATGCGTCAATGCCGGGGGCAACTTTTGTAGATTATAATCTGCGTAATACAAGCCGGTGACGTGCGCAACTGATGAATACAGGTCATGATGCACAATTATGGTTTAAAACATGTCGATTCGTTTGTTTTAATTAAAGGTTGATTAATGTAATGAACATTGTCGATTTGGTCTCTCCACCAAAATAAAATAGTAGTAATGAAATTTATTCGATGAATTAATCATAAAAGAAATAATATTAACGTGTAAACCACGAACAGGTGATACAATCCTGTCGGTTTACGATATGAAAGTAGTTGAATCACTCCACGGCACGTTTGCGAACTATGGCTCGAGAAAACACCTGTTACACTTCCAATTTCAAGATGACTGCTCCCATGATAACTGAATTCAGATATCCAGCGGCGCTGCGCCGCCGGAAATAAGCCAACCAATTGTATTTAGGTCATAATTTCTGTCGCCTCGGAAATCATTGTACTCAGACTGGAAATGCTGCAAAATATTTTCGCATAGCAATATCGCCTACATGTCATAGAGTCGATAGTCAACTTGTATATTCTATTCATTACTAAAGAAAACAGACTTGTCCGACAGGTGTCGACAAATTTAGCCTGGATTCTTTCGAGCAAAACATGTAAATCAACACATTTAAAAGCTTATAGTTTCCTTTTCCATGAAATTTCCTTCGCAATTTTGATAGATGCGCAAAAACATGCGCAGTAGAAATAAGTTTGTATTCGTCTGGAACCTTCTTGAACAGAGACTAAATTATTCTAAGCCATTTTCATGTCGATTATTCATCGTATCACATGTACAGAGCCAGTAGTAGGACTCTTGCTCGATATCGGGGTAATCGGCACATTAATTTAATGATTCTCTTGCACTTAACAGTAGTGCGTTTCCACTGAAGTTGTCTTACGTTGAATAGTTAAGTGATACTCGATCTCGGATGAATGAGCAAGCTGAATCGGTGGATGCTTATTCCGCTTTAGGTCCTCTTCACCGCGAATGTCAAGATAGACAGGAATTAGATGACTGAATAAACAAGCTGTCTTACCAATGGAGCAATATGTTAGAAAAAGGAATGCGGCCAGTTAAGGCTTAAATTCATTCTACCATTACATTACAGACCTTTCATTTGTAAGCCGAAAGTCCTCCCTCATCTACTAGAGGATGGGGCTATGATTCTGAATCATTGGCGCTACGGGCTTGGGATCAGTTCTCGTACGGATCAAATCTCGTACACCTCACACGTGAGCGCGTTCAGAGCACGTGGTGACTTCCTGTGTAGATTGAGTATGTGCGGGGTTGAAGTTTAATTTGTCAAAATTTCTACTTCGTAGTATGACTGGAACTTTTTTTTCTGGGGCATACACTCTCAGAAATATTCAGGGAATAATCCTGAATATATCAGGCTGTACATCCACAACTCTATTTCAGGGATTTTACCTGAAATCCAGGGATAATTTCCTGAATTTCAGGAAAATGATCCCTGAATGAGAGGATTTTCCCTGAAATTCAGCCAAATTTACCACCCTGATTAGTATGTTCCCGACCCTATACAGGTACGTAAAATTCCCTAAAATTCAGGTAATTTAGCTTTAATTCAGGGATGATATGCCTGAATTTCAGGAAATTATCCCTGAATTTCAGGTAAAATCCCTGAAATTGAGTTGTGGATGTGCAGCCTGATCTATTCAGGATTATTCCCTGAATATTTCTGAGAGTGTACTTACTTGTTGTTTCTATCACAATGTGAGTCCATTTTATCGCCAACCAATATATGTAACAAGATTGATGACCATCGTGTTCATTCAACGCAAGCCAGACAGACCATTCGACAGCTGTGTTTATGTCATGTGACACGGGACGCAGTCATTGGTTTTCTTCGACTGCCCTCTCTATCTCCGAACGAACGTTCACATGTCAAATGGCGGAAAACTCGCATTTCCAGTAAATCAGTGTCATCATCCGATTGAATTTTCCATCATGAAATAGCATGAAAATATATATCAATCTATATATTTCTGAAACGAGTATTTCTTCAGGATTCCAAAAAATTTATTAAAAATAGAATCGGATAATTAGTGGATATGCTATCAGCTACTGACGGCCAAAGAGTTATACTTTCGATGATTGCCGAAGATTTTCAGCTTTTCGTTTTTGATGGATAAATTAGTATATTATTTCTTGTAAATCTACTCAAATAAATTATTTAAATGCATGAACGATGATATTTACAACAATTCAGCATAAAGTTGCGACTTTCGTCTCCTGTACGAGAATTTCTCTCATTCGTGGGTTAGAGGGACCCAAAAAGTCAAGTTAATAACTGCTCCCGCACGTGCAGGGAAAGGTTATGTAACCCGCGAAACTCATCCCAGGGAAGGGTCTTGATCCCAGCACTAACCAGGTCAGTTTTTGTATCTCTCAAGACATTACTTTTATATAAAATTAAAATAAACCGTGAAAAGTGTACGACATCTGATCCCAAGCCCGTTGGAGAATTCTCCGATGGCTACGTTTCGCTTTTCTCCTATACCAAGCATCAGAATCGACATTCAATATTCAGCCGCCGTCCATACAATGTGCGCGTCACTAATCGAACATCTATTTCGTATGATATTTATCACCAGATAAAATGTGTATGAAATAAAAATAATAAAAGCACAAGATGGTTTCCAACAAGACACTGACCACTGACCATTGAATTTTAGACAAATTAATTTCCATTAATAGTACGTGTGTGCTTATATTTACATGATACCATATGATCCCGGCTGTCCTTATTCTTGTCGTGTTAATTCCAATAACGTATTTAGAATTGTGCGTGCTTCTCGGATTCCATCTAATCAACATATCAAAGCCTCGCTTATCCCGAGCCCATTAATTCCATTGTTTTTCTCTCAGATAAAAAGCATTCACGATTGAGTGCTGACATAACATGTGGACTGGATCATTAGAGTATAGTTTTTCGCTGGAGATTGTGTTCGTCAAATACACAGGGGTATAATACCTCGTTCGCTTAATCCCCGTCGATCGTGAATTCTAGACGTCAGATTCGACATTCAATATTCAGTCGTCGTCTACAAAGAATTTCTGCGTCAATAATCGAAGGAACTTATTCGTACAACACATAACATCAGTTTCAAGCATGTATGCGATGAAAATTTAGAAGAAAAAAAACACGACTGTCTTTTGCAAGTGAGAAGCGATCATTGATATCAGCAAGACATGATGATTTTTTTCACAACTCCTAAACAACGAATTTCCAAGTCATTTTCTAGAGTATGTTATATCTCAGTCAGGCTTTCATCACTGCTGTTTTTTTGAAGACTAGCAGTGGGACCAATCCTCAGCATCAAAAAGCTCCACTGATTTGTCCTTGATATCTGAAAGGGGATTCCTTCGAAAATGAGTTCGGTCTATTTCTTTTCCGTCAGAATTTACTCATTTCTGGTCAAGTTGAATACTAAAACCGGAAGTGATACGATCGTGAAACCATCTCAATCACTATCAGAGAGAGTTTTACAAATCAGATGATCGTTCAAGAAGTTTGTCTAAAATAAAGATCGAATCAATGGTGAGAATATGCATGAAGAAACAATAATCAGCAACTGCGGATTCGAGTCTCGTACGGAACTGTCCCATCCAACACAAGTATTTGTGCTTTGTCAAGAAAGTTATGATAGGCCATCCCTTTCATTGCAGATAAAATTGTAATTTCAATACATTGAAAATTAGCCAATCATAAGTCTCGAATTTTACTGTATTGAAATTCAATTGCAATGTATCGAAAATATACCAATCCAAAGCGCGTATATATCAATGTATTGCAAATCAACCATTGCCATGGCTTGTTACAGAGCGAGCCGCGAAAATTGCTCCAGGTTATTTTAGTATTGAGGTAACGTGTCACCCCGCTCATCAAATCGCTGTTCGTCATATATTCTCTCGCATGCACAACAGTACTCGTTAGCCTAAATTCACGAGCAGATGAATGCTAATAATGTCGATTATGGACGCGGAATTTCCTCATGGACGACGGCTGGTTACTAATAGCAACGCGTCAGATGCGACATTCAATAGTCAACCGTCATTAATGGAATTTCCTCGTCAATAATCGAAAAACAAATTTCATATGACTGTCACCATTATGTATGAAGCAAAAATAATTTAAAAAAGATCAAGGTTTCCTACAACAGTGAAGCGATCAACACTTTTCAATGATGTCAGTAAGATAGGACGATGTTCTTTACAGAAAGTCCTAATCACTGACCATTATTCTTTATCCAAAGATGTTTCTCAGAGTATGTATCTCAGTCACGCTTTGACTGTGGGTGTACATTTCAACACCATGGAGATGGAAAACACATGATATTCAAACGGTCGCTAGTCCCGGGTTAAGCAGAATTAGACACAAGTTGCAATAGCAAGCGTCAGCTCCGACAATCAATATTCAGCAATTGAAACGTAGCGCCAAAGATCTTGAACGCTACGATCGTATTTTTCTGTCGGTGTAAGATATTTATCACATAATTTGAGAAAATTTGAATTGAGGCGGTGAGTGGTATAGCCCTGCTTGACAAGTTTCTCCAATAATATTCTGTGGTGTTGATTAAAATCGCCACGGTCTGAACATGATCTAGCAAATGCTAATAGGCAAGGTACACCGTATTCAGGAATATTGCTGTAGAAATGGGTAGATAACTACGCCAAAATTGTAATCACCCCCTTTTGTCAACGAGTCGACGTGAGAGAAAGAAACACAAAAGGGGGGTTGAAAACGATGTTGGCTAACTGACAGGAAGTCCTATTACCCCAGACAAATATATCGAAGAAACGGTCTTTGGAATGTTTATCTTTTGAAATGTTCTGCATAGAAACGTATCCATACCCACTCAATACTTGGACGGGTGACCGGGTGCTGTACTGACATGGCTGATCAGTCGTAAAATGACTGAAAAATTGTTGAAAACGAGGTTAAATCCTATTCACTCACTCACACTCACCCATATCTGACGTTTATATTCCCAAACCCATTTATTCCATGATTTGCCCTCAATGCATCCACAACTGCGAATCATCAGAACATGTGGACGGAAATATTCAAATATAACATGGGTATAATTATACCGTCTTCTCAAACTGCCTGCAGCGATGAAGTTCTTGTCGTACGAGAGTCGTCCTTTGATCTCTGTTGCACTTAAATACTACAAAGTTCTATGCCGTTTTGTCCGGAAACGGCACTAGCAGAATCCACTAAGCATCATCGGAATGCTCTTTCAATCTTTTTCTTCCTCATCATCTAAGAGGTAACGTTAACAACAAGCGAAAATAAGGTCTTGCCGTTATATTGATCGAAAAATTATTTCAGTCTTCCGGTTTTTGTCAATTGTGTGCTGGCAAGATATTCGACGTTTCCCGAATCATTTCTTGCAATTTCTTGAAATAATTGAAATCGGAACTACTGATCTTACATTACTTCAAATTGTTTCCATACGATATTAAGATCATCCATCACTCATTTTACCAAAAATTGTTCACTATTTTCATGATTTGACATTATTCACAAGAAATCTCATCAACCTTTTTACACCAATGGACAGGTAAGACGGCCTACGGAATACCGAATCTGAAAACAAAAATTATTTAGCTTTATATATCAAAACAAGTCTGAGGTGAAAATGTAATTTGATGATTACGCAGTGAATCTCTCTCTCTCTCTCTCTCTCTCTCTCTCTCTCTGTCGACCGGTGAACCTTCTCTCTTGTAGGAAACCATCTTGTGTTTTTTTTTTATTCTTTGTATTTCATACACATTTGGAATTGGTGATAACTGTCATATGAAATAGGTATTCTTTTACGGACGACGGCTGAATATTGAATGTGGAATCTGAGGCATGCTATCTAGTAAATCCTCATTATATCTATTGTTGATTAAGTCTCCCGTGAAAATAGTCCAGACACAAATTGTCTTTGATACTTTAAATGGATTGTCGTGACCAGAATAAATAGATCAATTGATACGGACATATATAGCCGTTGATCCCCAGATTATCCGGCAAACAAACAGCATTTACAATTAACAGTCACTTGAAAATATGAAAGGTGGATGAAATAATCGAATATAATCTTCACATGAAGTTGTGGGACTTGTGGAGCTGCTGACCATCAACAGAATGCAAATCAATAGAGACATAATTGACGATCTATACGCGATTTCCTTTGACAATCTAAAATCATTCACACTACACGCACAAGGAATCGAATTGGGTAAAGTGGACAAATTAATCGAATAGAGTTTTCGCAAGAATGTTGGGGACTTCTCTCGTATACCTATGTCAAATCGATTAGCTATAATTCGAAAGGTTAGTTGCTTTATTTGAAGTACCGTTTCATCAGATATCACAATTTTATCACGGCAGGAGTGCGAAATCGCGAAATGTATAAACTATCCAATGTGACATTCATGCGTTTAAGCACGTTATATGCCTCGCGAACCATTTTTTAATTATCATTATTCAATTAATTATTTTAATAACTGTTGACACTGAACTTGTATTCAAAAGTACAGGATCTCTTGGCTTCAGATCTAACATTCACTATGTATCCGTCGTCCGCAAAAGAATTTCCGAATCAATAATCGAAAGACGATTTACCCTTAACGATATACCCACAAAGATGCATGAAATGATGAAAAAGAATATTGTTTACTGCGAGAGAGAAACGCTCAACACTTTTCAGTAGTGACAGTAAGACATCATGATACTCATTACATACAATTCTTATTAATGGCCAGTGTTCCTTATCCGAATGAATTTCCAATTCGTTTCTAGACAATGATGCTTGTGATGGACGCTTTGGTTGTTACTGTTCATTTGAACCTCATGGTGATGTGAAACACACGATGTTCAAACTGGTCCCGGGTTAGGTGGAATTAGACACGATGTTCTAGGCGTACGCTGCGATCGTATTTTGCCGTCAGTGTACGATACTTATCCCAAAATTTGCGAAAATTTGAAAAGAGGCGTTTAATGGTATAGCCTTTTGACAGGTTTCTGCAATAATACTATGTGGCGTAGATTGGAATTATCACGTTTTGCACACACACACAAAACGCTACCCTGCGAGATATGTATACACCGTATTCAGATTCTTCTGAAATATTGCTATCCAGAAATGGGTAGTTATCTATGTCTGTCTTTTCGTCGAGTCGGCGTGGGAGAAAGCCCTTTTCATTCTTGTATATGTTCAAACATGATGTAACGTCTGAAGTATCAATAGTTTCCTATTGAAGTTTCCTCTGAAGTATCAATAGGGAGGTTTTCCTTCACAGCGTCACTAATTTGGTGATTATCCAGTGCTAGATCACCAGCGCTGGGTACATTAGCAGGAACGGGCTTTGAAATGGTTATCTTTTGACAATAGGCGTATATGCATACGATAACAGATATAGATCTGGCACACAAGTGGTGCACAATATTACGCTGATATAACTTTACGCTCCCATCAATCGTGTCTATATACTCATTGGTGGATTTGGTCCATTAATGTTTAAGCCAGCCTCATAATGTTATCCCAAAGAGACGTTTTGCCGTTGCCAGTATGTTGAATGCTTCATCACAGAAACAGTTATGTTATTGAGAAGAGTTCATGTACAGCCTTTCTTCAATGTTGAGATAACGATTTCTATTAGCTCTATTTTATTCTTCACTACAAGGCGTCAGAATGCGTATCTTTCCACCGGCGAGGTACGGTCAAGCTAACGCGTGTACTAGATAACAGTGTGTCACTGAAATAATACATTTGGGATTGCCAAATGGATCCAAACTACCGATACTAATTTACATAGCAGACATACCAGCCACCAATTAACTGTCCAGACAGCATTTGCGATCCAGGCAAATTGGACGAAAGAGAATTGTGGTCAAATTATTCTAAACATTCTGTTTTTCAGGTGTTTATCGTGTCAAATATACAGAACCAATGCGATGCCATCTGTTTGCTTCAGGGTAATCTGCACACATTAATTTAATGACTTCCTCGCAGTTAACAGAGCTGGATCTCCATTGAATTGTGAATTGGTCTTTATGCGATACTCGTCTATGGAGAAGAATGTTGGTTGACCGCTGATTACGCCATGCTCTTTATTATGGACGTATCCTAACACAATTTATCGCAGGTATAGTGAACTGGTCCGACGTTCACCGCGAGCATGTTGAGTATTAAGATGGGGAATGTTCAATATTCGAAAACCACAAGCCCTCAAAGTTTGATTCTGTTTGCATAAATGCATGACATTAATTGTTTTGACTAGCTTTACTTCTGTACACACAAGGATCAGATTCAACATTCTGAAACCAGCCGTCACACGACAACAGTCATCAACACTGAATAAGGAACAGTTTTCTTGTAGGTGAGAAACGGCTGGAATTTTACAATGATGCTTTATTGTCTAGAGAATAATATATCTCAGTCAGGCTTTGATTGAGACTATTAGTAACACCATGCATGTGTTCCATGAATGTGTACACAGTGTTCGTCGCATAAACGTTGAGCGAAAAAAGGTGCAACCTCTTAAGGGTAGCGCCTGGGATCCTGCACGCTGTGTTCGTGTTTTCGTTAGACAGGTCGACTGATTGTGCTCGCTTGTAAAGCCTTGCCGAACCAGCGATAAAATCATGGCTATTAAGAACTGGGCTGATATTGGGCAATTATACACACACATACATGTAAAAGTCATCTTACACATCAATTGTTCAATTTCGAGCTGCATATTTTGTATACACATTTGTCATTTGTGTGGTTTTGTCTGGGTGCAGTATGGCCGCGACATTTCGTACTTAATTATTAGAAATATCTCTCTTCACCCTATATTTATGATGAAACAGATTCTGTGACACAATGAAAATAAAGGCAATTGCAGAAAGGTACATATAAATGTAGAGGGAAATTTGGAGGCTAAGTAAATTGTGTGTCGATGGTGTATTTATGGAGATAGTGATACGAGTTTATTGAAGGCTCTTGTGACGTGTTTAAGAAGACTCTGGATCAGAAGTCATTATCACCGTCTTATTGTGTACTCCCAAGATGACACACTGGCTAGAATGAAAGTAAATGAGAGGTGATGGCGGCAGCCCGAGTAATGTCAACATTAACTTAGGCTAGAGTCATTTACGAAGGTTTATCAAACCACTTAGCCAGACCAGGATTCCCTGTCGACCCATCACCTGGTATAACATCAAGAGGTTTTAAATGGCGGCTCACCCTGTGAAGATGGGATGTAGAAGACGGGTTTGGACGGATGTTCTCTCAGTAGTTTTAGCTTGTAAATGCCACCGTGTCATCGTGCTCAGTTTGTCAAAACATTGCAGATATGCGATACATTATTGTAGATGTCAAATAATTTACAGAATCCATATTTTCGAATGTGAACAACCATTTGACAAATCACAAAAATGGTATGAAATTTTAAATACATAATTTTGAACATTGAAAATATCAAATAAATTACAAATTATTTTTCTAAAAATACCTCAGTATAATGATTTATTAACATCATATTGAAGCAATCATGGCAATCTAGTGTCCTTGTCGAAAATCGTGATGTACATTCTTGAAGTATTACATGCATCGGTGAGATATGTACGAGGTGATGAAAATTGACGACGTCTGGCGACTAGCGACTAAAAGAAGTGTTCAAAGACGTGGCCTTGGAATCTATACCGCGCTTTTATGGCAGATGTTCATGTGAAAATTATAAAGTAACCACACGGCCCCAAGCCCCAAGCACCGGCTTTATCGAAATTGATAGATACGTTAGCTCCGGAGCTGTTATGACAGATCAGCTCGAATACGTAACTCATCTGATGTTGATGGATGAGCATCGGGCGCGTCTGATGGCGTAAACGCCTCAACATTTGGTAAACATGGTAAATGCAAGAATACACAGAATAAAAACTAACCTGTATTATCCGACCTCGTGCGTTAAATAAACAATAATAGACAATAAACCTACATACATTTGTCAAATGACATGCACAGAGATCGGGCCTCGGAAATTAACATCCAATGGCCGAATCCTACTATATACAGATAAAAAATTGTTGAGATCTGTAAGAGGTGGGAGAAGTTGAGGACGGCTGGCGGCTGAAAAACAACCATATGACTCCACGGGAAAGCCTCCATGGGTACCTCAGATTCGAACTAGAATACGGAGGATTCTAACACGTAGCCTTGTAATCTCAGCCGTTCTTTCGTTGCTTCTGTTCATGTGCAAACTATGTAGTAACCACACGGCCTATATCACCGGCTTAATCGGAATTAGATACGTTAGCTCGGGCATGTGATGATGTTAATGGATGAGCATCAAGGACGTCTGATGGAGTAAACGCATCAGCATTGGGTAAATATGGTGAATGCTAGAATACACAGAAAAACTATATTGCTTTGCCTGTCGTCGTGCGGTAAATTTACCGTCAAGTCAATAAACCTAGATATATTTGTCAAATGACATGCACAGAGGGCGGGCTTCAGGAATTAACAGTCCACTGGCCGAATCCTACCATATACATGTACAATAATACATTGGTGAGGTATGTAAGAGGTGGGAAAAATTGACGACGTCTGGCGACTACAAACCCACCATATGATCCTACAGGAATGCCCCCCTCGGTACCTCGCATTCAAACTAGAATACAGAGGATTCTAAGACGTAGCCTTGGTATCTCAGCCGCGCTTTCATTGCATCTGTTCATGTGCAAACTAACCACACCGCTCCTATCACTAGCGTAATCGGAATGACATACCTTAGCTCGGGACCAAATAAGTAACTCATCTGATGTTAATGGATGAGCATCGAGGACGTCTGATGGAGTAAACGCACCATCATGAGGTAAATAAGGTAAATGCAAAAATACACAGAAAAACTAAACTGTATTGCTTGTCGTTGTGCGGTAAACTTCCCACCAAGTCAATAAACCTACATATGACAGGCACAGAGGGCGGGCCGCGGGAATTAACACTCCACCGGCCGGATCCTACCATATACAAATAATATATTGGTGAGACTTGGTGGGAAACGGTGACGACGTCTGAGACTAAAAACCAACCACATGATTGTTAGTAACGTCTTCATTGCTAGGGAAAGAATACCGCAATAACAGATAGAGAACTTCTTTTCATGTTATGTGCTTTGCTAAGGTCAGATTGTTTATTCGTCGCGATCGCACCACTTATAGAGATACTGATGCGCTCCAAGACAAAAGGATATGTGGCGTTTACATATGAAAAACTCCTCTGTGTGTGATGGTAATAAAGCCGAATTTTTTTTCTCTCCAAAACTTGTCATATCAGATTTTTCTTGAAGTTTACATACTGAAATATCCCCTTCGAAAAAATTGAGATGTTCAGTTGCATATAATTGGAGATATGATTGATCAAAATGTGCTCCCGGGCTTATTTTGGTATTTTGGGGCATTTTCATGACGGGTTTTCTACTGTAGCAAAAATATGACACCTCAAACCAAAACCATTCGTGGTTCTTTCCAATAAACAAACTTCCTAATATATTGTGTAACAAAATTATTTTGGTTTGAGGTGTCATATTTTTACTATAAGAGAAAATCCCCACTATAAATGCTTCAAAAATACCAAATCAGGCCGAGGAGCACATTTTGATCAAACATATCTCCATTTTTATACAACGTAACATCGCGATTTTTTTCGGGGCTGATATTTCAGTATGTAAACTTCTAGAAAAATCTGATTTGGCAGGTTTTGGTTTGAGAAAAAACTTCAGCTCGATTATCATCACACACAAGGGAGTTATTCCCGTATTGTCATCACATATCCTTTTGCCAATACAAATACCGAACATTTTGTTGTATTATTAAGAAATTCAAATTGTTAGAATTAGTTCCTGTTATCCTGGGGTCTCCGGTTTTAACTATTTTAAATACATAAATCTGAATACAATTGTAGAACTACATCCATGATAATGCCACAATCTTTAATTCTCGACATGTTACTGACCAGGTGACACAAACTTGGGAAAAGCACGAATATTCTGTTGACTCAGATTGCAAAGAGGAAGTCGATCGTGTCGCACAAGGTGTCCTCCTTTTACACCGAGATCATCGATGGCTTGTTTCCTCGTTAAAATTGTCTCAGTCGTCATTCTCAAATACATTTCTTTAATGACTGCTTTGGAATTTCCATGTTTGTTCTCATTATTGATACCAAGAGGACAAAACAGTTCGAGTTATCCTTCGAACGTTTGTACTTAATCTATTTCTTTCCCACTGGAGTTTATTGGGGAATTCTCTCTGCGTTTTCTAGCAGCAGCAAAAAACTAATAATGAAGAAACGGTTATTTAGTATGGCGGAATGCCTGCCACTCATGCTAAAACGCGATACCAAATAATAGTTTCTTCATTCTAAAGCCAGAGACGACCAATTTATTCATTCTCGATCAAAGATAAAGTAATAATGTGTTATGAGAGTTGAAACTGTCAAGTTAACTAAACGGGATTACCCATTACAACAGTTATACACGCTTAAAACTAAGTGTCGAAACCTACTCGTAAAGTGTTGCAATAACCCTTTAAGTGTGTCCACAGGGACAGCACTTTAAAGTGCAGTCCCTGTGGACACACTTAAAGTGTTATTTCAACACTTTACAACACTTTAGTTTTAAGCGTGTAGTAAGAACGCGACTTGCTCGAATTCAGATGGAGGATTTGGTATCTTTGGAAATAGGCATCAGATATATAATTACCAGCTATAGAAACTTTAATATAACAAATGGGAACGTACAATCCTTTAAAAATAATTTAAGACGGTAATGCTGCTAATTAAATATACGTAAATCTAGACAAAACTAATGTTCATCCTGCTCAAGGCGAATAACAGTTATTATATATGCAAAATTTACTATTTCTCCCACACGATTGACGCAGCAAAATTGTCTTCAAAACAATATTACATATTACAGTCAACAATTAATCATTTCTCTTCAATTACATTAGCACATGCAGCCTAACGATTTTGTGTCTTCAAGAAGAAGTTCATGAATCTCATATTGCCAGTGACGCAGACCATATCAGGTATTAATTTATGGAAATAAGCCGATGCAGATGAAGAAAGGAATTATTTCTCAGCATTATTTAAGATCATTTTTCTTTCCGTGAAGGCAGTAAAATCTATTTTGCGGGCAATTTCAGGAAACATTCTACGTCATAGAAGAGAGATGAAATCCGTTTTTATCGATTTTGTTTTTTGTATTTCACCTTCGAGACTTACAGTTCTGCCATTTAATCATATTAATAATTAATAATTGTTTAATGTTCATGAAAAGCCATCTACAATGTTCCATCCGTAGCTCTTCTACTACACTCTTGAGCATTGTCCCACGCACTCTTTTATGATATCTATGTGAAATAGTTTTGATATACAGAGGATAAAAACTGTTTCTTGACGAATACCATAAATATCATTTTAACGAGTGGCCAAGCCACGAGTGAAAATGCCAGTTTTCTCACCCCACTCGATGAAATATTTATGGTATTCTTCAAGAAACAGTTGATTTTCTTTTTATTATATACTTCTGATGTACTACTTTATTCTGGATGTTTGAAAACATTAAAATAATTCAGATTTTATGGGGCTTTTCGACTGAAGATACACTGAAACATTAATTATTTTCGCTCTGACGTCACTCGCGGACTACTTTGCTGTCAACAAATCGCACGTGCTACGGTAAATCTGCAAGCGAATTTCGTCCAGTCGGGTATCGTGTACTTCAGTATCGATGACATCCAGCAGATCCCATGAAATCTATTAACTTTTTCCTCCGAATAAACGATTTTCATGCCGACCCTTCAGCCAACTCACCCCCCTCCCCTTCGGCAGAATAGCACGGTCGATCCTGTGTCGAGTCTGATTTGTCTCGCTTTCCACACTCAGGCAAGACTGACGCGCTGGTTTCGCGTTGATCCCCCTGGTTCAACACGGTGTTTGTCTTTGCACAGAATACTCTCATTTAAAAAAAATCTGCATTTGCCCTTGATTTCATTCATGTCTACCCAAATAGCACAATTCTGATATGAAAATCGAATGGTTACGATAAGTTATAGCCAGATTTAGATTTACCAGTCGTGTGTGGTTGTTATGTGGAGCTTCGACGCCACGGTGTTGTGGGCCTGCGGAGTTATCATTGTGATTTTGTCCGATTCTGAATGAATACTCACTGACAAGAGTTCACTGTCGTTGAATTAAGTTGTTTTTCATGTTTTCACATCAACTTTGGTGCGACATTTTCATGATATGACTCCAATTTCGAGCCTTCAACTGAGGAATAAGTTTTATTTTCCGCGCTAGTTCGTGTTGCACTCGGCACTGATCTGGCCCGGCAGTAACTGTCGCTGTACACGTGCTTGCGTAGGTGCACACGTACGAAAAAGCAGCCCTATTGTCGCCTTTCCGGGTATTTCTTATTCATTTTATACCTATTTGTGTTTTATTTCCTGTCATAATCTGGTCATCATAAGGCATATAACATACAAATCCTTCCAAAATATTTAAGTTGTTTTTCTTCGGCGCATAAACCGTGTGGAGGTTCGGTCAATTGCCTTATCACTGTGTCCACGGTGACATGTATTTGTGCGCTGTGACATAATTTGTCATATCAACACAGTGATGATATATTTGATATCTCAGTGAAAATATCGCTTTTATTCGATTGATACTTTTCACTGTCTCATCGCCAAGTATATAATAAAATGTATGACTAAGAGGCAACGTATTTATTTGGTATATTTTGGATTTAATTTAGCATTAAATGAAATGAGAGCCTGCATGGGACTGTAAATGTATATTCATATATGTATGTTATATAACGGTAAATAAAGATATATATATATAATGGAACTACAAAAGTATGAATCCTTCCTTTCATGTACATGGATAAAGTAATAAAATAATAAAAACTATGCCATGGTATATTGTTAACACAAGATTTTTAGAATCGCGATATTGACAGACACTTCGACCATAATTTGCAATCTGAGGATCATAGACGACGGTTTTCTTATGTTGATGGATGTGTTTGTACAAAGCGAATCAAAAACTAAGTCTCTTCGGCAAAACAAACTGTTAATCTGTTTACGAGTACAACTGGGTCATTGACCACTCTTCAGTATAGATTGTGTTCCCGCCTCGAACATCACTCATATGCGGAGAATGTCGCTGTTGGTTTCGACGTATCTCGAAAAGCGATATATTGTCATTATGTACATGGGATGAACATCCATCTCTTAGATCTGAAGAAATCCACCACCACTCCAGTGGAGGGTAATTGTCTCTAAACGCTGGTCGAACGCAAATTATGTTTCGGCGAAGCAAATTCTTGAAAGAGGTCGTATACTCATTTTTTACAGGATACGTTGAGTTTTGTAACGGAAGACGTCGTATAGTTATTTTGCCTCGGGATACGTTAAGTTTATCCATGAGCTTGTATTGAATGACGCACATGGATGAGTTCACGTGTCTTCAGTAATCCTTATTTATTGCCGAGTACGTTGAATACGAAATGTCCGACTGCATTTGTGAAGAAAAATCTAAGCTCTCTACAGGAAGAAATCGCTTGTCATCACACCGATATTATTTCCAGACCCACACTAACCGTCAATTACGTTACTGTCAGAACATGTCTCTTTATTAGAAAAGATAAGGCATTCCACGGTCTTCCGTGGATTAAGAATACTGATTAACCGTAGAGATTTTATATTTCAAACATCATGATGTCGTGCTTGCATCATTGCAAACTTGTTCCCCTATGTTTATGTTAGCTATGTTGTTTTAAGTTGGTGCTAATGATGTTATGTGAAGTAGGACTTGGGATAATTGGCGCAGAAATTATTTAACGGACGACGGCTGAAAATTGAATGACCGAGTAGGTGCTTGTATTCCATGCCTATGGTAACACTGAGCTTGTAACCGGTGTTGAAATTAGAAACGATAGACATCGTCACTTGTCCAAAGGAAGTACACTTCAATTTTGCCGATGTTATCTGGATTTTGTGTTGAACATTGATGGAACACATATGGTGCAACATTAAAGGAGATAGATTGCGAATAAATTTAAATAAATTTAAACTTTAAATCCTATGAAGCTTCACGAATTGTCAAAAAAAAATATTCCTACGAAGTAGGCTACAGATCGCAAATTGTCCGGTAATGAGTGAGTCAGTCAGGCAGTCAGTCAGTCCAACCGAGTCCTTTCGTCGGCAAAATAAAGAGAACCATTGACATTAGAACCTTGGGTAGAATTTAACTAGATAAAGTAACTGTGATCATGATGTGAAAATTTGAGCACGTACTTCTCGTTTTTTTTTGTACTTCTTGAATATTGACGAAATATCACGCTGGGATATAATTTAAACGAAAACATTACATGTGTAGTTATGTCTAAATTTTTCTTGTCATTTCAAATCTTGATCCATTTTGATTCCTTGATTAAGGGATACAGAATCCTTTAGTTAAAAAATTGTAAAATTAAATCGGCGATCGTTATTTATTTTTGGAATGAAGGCGCATTAGGAGACTGTTACCAACAAGTTCTGAGCTGACCTACTTTTGATGAAAATTTCTGGTGATTTGGCGATTCTGACTTGGGCGGTGCCCATCTTAATATAGGCAGTATTTCAACTGGGGGTGGGGATTTCCAAGAGTTCAGTTCGCGTTCGAGTCCTAATGGCTACTCTACTTCGTAGGTCCTGTGACGTTAGTCACACTGCTCATGTTAATAAAATGAATCTAATTCGATAGCCATATTTGTCAATTAGCCTGCTGTACCAACCACAACATGTATGCAAAAAATTAACTACTGTATTAGAATACGTGATCTTTAAAATGTACAAATGACGGCGTAGGCTGCTCACAATGCTGTATTGTGTATGCCACAAATAATAAGACGAATACACTCTCAAGACGATTTGTGAAGTTGCATACTGCTTAGTTACATGTAAAGGAAATGCGTTGTGCAAGTACCACATGCTTCGCTACTTCTTACTATCAGACCTCTGTACAACCTTAGCTGTCTTCGATAGTTGCCTTCTTTTAACCCCGTCACAGGCGAGAAGGTAGTGATGTTCTTTGAATGTTCACAGAATAATTGCGTCCTTTGCTCAACTACGTAGCTGGAGATGGCAAATCTGATAGGCGGGCGGGTTAATTCTGATTCCAAAGCTTTTAATAACTTGAGACTGTTGAGTTCTTGCTTCTCGGTCAAGCTCCAAGCATGTTCTCTGTTAAGATTGTGTGTCAGTTCCGTCTTCCTCAGTACTATTTACCGGAAGAAGGATGTGACATCGGTGCGGTGTAGTCGTGCCCTGCACTATTCAATAGATGGCGCCTTTAATATTTGGTACTTACGTCTTTATAAACCTCTCCATAACAAACCTCTCCAGATTCTAAACCCACTTACATGTGACCAAATATAGATCCTACCCGGTATCTGCATTCATAAGTTCAGTTATTCTTTAACACTTGTTAAACCAAGAAACACTGCAAAGATTTCACTGGTATAAACAGATAGAGTACGGCCCAGAGATGCCTTTACGTCACGCATTAGTCGAGATCCAAACCATTTAAAGCAGCTGATAGGCTAAATAGAATTGCAATCGTAAAAGTGTAGCCGCAGTTTTCAAGGTCAAGTCCATTAATTTGTATTCCCAGGTTAATTGGATGAAATTAAATTGCGGCTTGATATCTAGAATTGTATGGTGGCGATGTCTATGCTCTCTCCCCAGATTTGAAACAGAAACTTTGCTTGACGAATTTGAACACCACGTGACCTGAGCTTTACCGGGCTCACTTCCAGTTCAACCACAAGCTGAGTTTGATGCTGGCCTGCATATGATCATGTGTGATCACCAAGTCAATTAAAAGTTCCTTGGAAACCACAGAAATTCCTAAAACATTTCAACTTGATTGATCCTTTTCTGCATAATAATTCACACAGTTCGTATATATTATCATGTTTTGGTATTTCAACACTAATGTCCTTGAACTGAGGCAATTTTGTTTTGAACTTGCGTCCACACAACAGTTCAGCAGGACTTACTCCGGTTGACGCATGAGGCGTCGTCCTGTATGCAAGGAGGAATGACGGCATCTCCTTTTTCCAGTCCTTGGATTCAGTAACAGAGGTACGAATCGATTTCAGCAACGTCTGATTCATTCGTTCAACTGTGCCATTGGCTTGAGGCCAATATGGAGTCAATTTCCGGTGTTTTATGTCGTGAGTATTAAGATACTCTTCGAATTCACTGGACACGATCTGAGGGCCATTGTCAGACACAATGGTTTCTGGATATCCATGTCTTGAGAAGATTTTATCAAGTGCTCCCATGAGTGCGTTTGATGTGGTGGAGTGCATTATCGCGACTTCCGGCCATCGCGAATGGAGATCGACAACTACGAGTATGCTTTCTCCACTGGGAAATGGTCCCAGGAAATCAAGAGAAGCATCTTGCCAAGGTTTCTCGGGTAACTCCGTTGGTTGGATCGGCTCTGGCGATGGCGGCGTTCCAACAACTTGACAAGCAACACACTTCCGAACAAAATGTTCTGCATCACGATCAATGGCCGGCCACCATACTTTATCTCTCATGCGTTGTTTCGTTCTAACTACACCTTGATGTCCTTCGTGGGCCAGTTTCAATACTTGTTCACGAAGAGTTTCTGGAATTATCATTCTGGTGCCACGCAAAACAATGTTCCCAACAACAGACAGTTCTTGACGTACATTCTTGTACGGACTAACTGTAGGGTCGCATCGGTCCCAGCTACCAGTCTGAATACGTTGTGTTACATCCTGTAACGTGCAGTCTTGTACCGTCGCGGCAGTGATTTCGTCCAGAGTTATCGCTTTCGGGACCGTGTTTTCAGCTACAAAATTGATGTATTCCTCTGCGATATTTCGCTTCCTGGAGTTGTCTAGAACTAACAGTCTAGAAAATGGATCAGCAGCGTTCGTCCGACCAGGTTGGTACCTCACTCTAAATCGGTATGGTTGTAGTCGGAGAATCCATCTCTCGATCCGTGCAGGGGGTTTTGAAGTCGAAATGTAAATAACCTCTAAAGGCTTGTGGTCTGTTATCAGCTCAAACTCACTTCCGTAAAGGTATACGTGGAACCTTTCACAGCCCCAAACTACAGCCAAAGATTGCTTTTCTGTCTGGCTATAGCGTCTCTCGACATCAGTTAAAGTCCGGCTTGCGTAAGCCACTGGGCGGAAACATCCATCATCCTGCTGTTGCATCAGGATTCCACCCAGTCCGACAGGACTCGCGTCAACCACTAGTCGAGTGGCAGCTGTAGCGTCGTAATATGCCATGACATCGGCACTTGTCAACCTGCGTTTCAACTCGTCGAAGGAATCTGTCTGTTCCTTACCCCAGTTCCACTCAGTCTTGGAACGTGTCAGATGTCGCAATGGCTCTGCAACCGTTGCCAAGTCAGATATAAATCTACCCATGTAATTCACAAGTCCAAGGAATCCTCGAACTTCAGCAGCGTTCTTTGGTTGACGGAATTCGCGGACGGCTTTAACCTTCTCGGCATCTGGTCCAATTCCTCGACCCGACAGAACGTGACCCATGAACACCAGTTTGTTCATGCTGAACATACACTTACTCGGCTGGAGTGTAAGATGTGCCTCCCGCAGACGAACCAAATACTTTCTCCAAACGTTCATCGTGCTCCTGTTGTGTTCTCCCAAAAATAATAATATCATCAGAGATATTACGAACACCTTCACACCCCTGGAGAACCTGATGGATTGTATTCTGATACATCTCAGGTGCTGAGCTTATGCCAAACATCAGCCGTTTGTAGCGCCATAGACCCTCATGTGACGAGAATGTTGTTATCGAGCGAGACTCACTGTCCAACTCGATCTGATGATAACCCCAGTTTAAGTCCAGTTTTGTGAAAACTGTAGCACCATTCATTTCGTGCAATACTTCATCTATGGTCGGAATCGGATGGCGTTCTCGTATGATTGCCTCATTAGCACGACGCATGTCAACGCATATCCTAACGTCACCACCTGATTTGGGGACGATCACCATTGGGGAGACCCAGGGTGTGGGGCCATTTACTTTTTCGATCACATCCATTCTCTCCAATTCAGCCAATTTCGCACTAACAGCTTTGCGAATGTTAAAAGGCAGTCTCCTGGCTGGCTGTGCAACAGGACGGACTTCTGTGTCAATGTGAATCTTTGAGTTTGCCCAATCCAGAAAATAGGTCACTGTATTTTGTCTTGATTTCAGTCTCAGAGAGTAATGCGTTAACTGCTCCTGGACGAATGCGTAGTAGACCTAACTGTATGGCAGTCTCTTGACCAAGCAATGGAACATGTGATCCCGGTACGACAACAATGTCAGCTGTCTGAGTTGTATTGCCGACTTGAATACAACCTTGGAATTTTCCGAGTGTTTCCAAAGGCTTTGATGCACCATAAGGAAACAGTTTTGTTTTGCTAGGAGTTAACGCGACACCAGTCTGAGCGATCATTTTCCAGTTTTCTGCATTAATAATGTTCACTGTTGCGCCGGAATCAATGAGCATTTCCACTGGTTGATTCTCAATATGAACTGTCACTTTTCCAGTTTCGTTCGGCCGCGGATCCACAACAAAAACATAATCATCATCAGATTCGGACAAATTTTGAGCAGAATCCGTGACCACGTGGTGTACTTTTGCCTTTTCACCATAGCGTTTCTTTCCAGAGTTACCGTTGTTACGATATGAGTTTTGTTGACCACTGTAGACATGTGATGTACACATCTTCTTCAAATGCCCAATTTTTGAACATTTAAAACATGTTTTGTCCTTACAAGGACAGTCTCTGGCGAAATGCGATGTTCGTCCACATCGAAAACAGCGTTGGTCAAAATTTTGACGATTGGTACTATTAGGCGGAGTGCCCCGTTTACCATTTTTACCCCTCACAGCATTCACTGCTGGCATAGGATGGCCATTTTCACCACTACTGATTTGTTGCACAGAATTCACTGTTCCCGAACCGTCATTTTGGATTCTACTAACGCTAATAGCATTACCCTCCATCTGACTAGCTTGCTGTTCTGCAGATTCTATTGTTCTAGAAATAGTTTGTGCCACAGATAATGTTAAATCTTGTTCACGCAGTAATCTGCGTCTGAGACGAACAGAATGACATTTATCCACAACTTGATCACAAATCATTTCATCAGTTTTATCTTCAAAGTTACATGTAGAGGCCAACTTACGTAGTCTGGTGACGTACGCGTCCATACTTTCCGTGGGTAATTGTGCAGCTTGACGAAATAAATGTCTTTCAAACGCAACGTTCTTTTTTGGTTTGAAATAGGCGTCCAACTGTTCACATGCCGTTTTCAGATCAGTACCTGTGTTCGGTAATGTTTCAAAAATTTCCTGAACCCTTTTCCCGGCAATATGAAGCAACAGTGCTCGTTTCTGCTTATCGTCAGTAACACCGACGGCTGTGACATACAAATCAAATGATTTGCGCCATGTTTCCCATCTCGGACCAAGTCCCGTCAAATCACCTGACGCATCAAATGGGGGAACCGGTGGAATGTCTTGTAGTTTTGCCATGATCACCGAAGAGATAATTTACCTCGTCGCCACTGTAATATCCTATCACTGTCCGTGGATATTAGAATAAATAGACACAACTCAAGACGTGTTCAAGCACACTGTATTCGCACATGGCGTGATCAACGACACACAGACAAGACACACAGACAATGCAGGGTTACTACAAACTTATTACTGCGCGTACAATATGAATGCGGATCAGCGGATATAACAGACATGTGGAAACCATGATATACAAGCACCAGGCAGTATATACGTTTCATTTCTTCCATTGATTTTAATGTTATCGTTACTAGTATCTCTGGAGTCGATTTTTAGACCCTCGAACCAGGATATAGATATGTTGGTTATTATTGACCTCTAGTTCTAAATCCAGCTCAATGTGGGCTTGTCTAATAAATTGTTCGAAATATAAAATATGAATATTTGGTGCTTGAATAGGTAAAATCTATTAATATCACAGAAAAGGATGATGCCCATATTTCACCAATCAATGAGAGAGATCAATGAGAATCTTGGCATACCGTGTAATGTTACGACATTAGAACGTCACGGCTTTTGTTTTGTGGAGTGGCGAGTTTCACATGTTAATGATAGCAGAAAGTCCCAGTCGTCAGTCACCAGTCTCCGGTGAGTGGCGAGTGGCGAGTTTATTTACAGTCAAAACTCGCCAGTCACCGCGCGCCGGTGTTTCTCCGGCGCGTGGCGACTGACAATTTTTGCAATGTTAATAGATAGGGACAAACTCGCCGCGTTTTCTGTCGCGTGGCGAGTGGCGAGATTTTACATGTTAGAAAAGATAGCAGAAAGTCGCCAGTTGCCCGAGACCGATCCGGCGGGTGGCAAGTTTCTATAGTTCGCCCCACAACGCAAGTTTGGTCCAAAATAGAACACCATAGTATGTACCTGCCATGGCACATATATATTTATTGCCAGTGCTTTGGTTCGAAATGTTCACTGGATAATCTACGGATCCTATCACATTTAACCTGTTTAACGTGTTTTAGAAGAGCCTTCGTGTCTATGTGGTTTCGTCAAAATTCACCAGTTCAGAGTGTACAAATTGAGCCCCTCACCTCCAGACGTACCAGAGGGAGATTCAAGTTTAATGACCTTTCCTCCAACAAGGATTGCGTCTCGTCCCCAATGACATTGTCTGGCATGATTATCTGCATAAACAGAAGCCGAGAATTGGATGTGAGAAAATAACGCCAGGGATTCGTTCGAAGCTGACTGTATTCAGATAAGATTCGGGCCAGTTAATTGTTATTGTTCGAATAAGCCTCTATGAACATGATGATGGCCTTCTGTTATTCCTTCTGTTTTGAGAGGCGTTTTGAAATTCTCTTTTTTTCTTTTCCTTTCCAAAATAACCCATCTCATCACAATACAACATAAGACAATACAATGCAACATAATGTAATACATCACATTATAAACACACATAGAGACTGGAGCATTTACATGAATGCAGGATGTTGACATAGTATGGCATATAGTGGCAGATGTAACATGATGTATCACATAAAATGTGCATTGGCCCCTCAGCATTAAAATCATTGTTTGTATTTTGAACACTGCGGATCAGCCTCCGCCGAGGTACTAGGATTTACCATATAAGTTCCAAAAATGGTGAGTCAGTGAGTATCATTCAACAATGTTTCAGATTCCCGATATACGCTTACGTCCCGGGCATGTATGTGTTCTGTAAATGTTGCGGGAAAAGGATAGCTAGTGCATATAAAGCAAGAACATTTCAAAGATGTTGCAGAAGTAGTATCTCCGACCAGAATGCAAAACGGACATAGGTAAAGGGAAATAAATATAACACAAATGATTAGGACGAGGAATAGAACTGTACCATGTACATCTCCGATATACTAAGCATGTCCAATGTAACTTCAAAAGTTGCCCATCAAATATTAACAGAGACATGGCCCGGACAAGAAATGATTGACTGCCGCGATAAACCGCCATAACTCTTTGGGAAATTATCGAAACGCACAAAAGCAAATTGATAGTGCAGATCGGTAAGGTAGTAAGCATGTTCCACGTAAGTTTCGGGATTGTCCATCAAATATTAACCGATAAGATTAAATTTATCGGAATATAATGATGTAGAAAGTTGAGAAGGTTTTTTCGTTATTTTTTATATTACTGCTCCACGCCAGCAAACTTCTTTTTTTACCTTTATTAACCGATATATAGACCGGAAAAAACATTGTTGCCAGACGGGATAAAGGGCCATAACTCCGTGTGAAATCATGGAAACGCCTAATAAAAACCTGACAGTGCACAAAGTACTATACGCATCTTCCATGTCAGTTTTCGGAGACCTGGTCTGGACAAGAAATTGTTAACGGACTGACGTACATGCAGATTACAAGTTCCAGCAGCACGATTGGATGAGGGATATCATTCAAGTAAATGATTTATGATTTTGTGACGGGATTTTTCTTTAGCACATGGTTGACTTAGGTCTTCCTTCAGGAGAATTTGAAAAAAAGTTAAAAATCTATCGAATTCATATATTTACATTTCTTTCGTTTTACGGTCAAATCATTTTGTAGAAAAGTATGAAATTAAAGGTACTGCGATGCTGTAATCTTCGGCAATAACCCGGTTTTGACAGATATTTTTCGCTTGTTTGATTGAACTTCATCTTTTTCTTTCAGTCAACGTCAAGGGTATTCAAGACATACTGATATCTACCAACTAATGATGTTATAGGAATGAAACCTTTGGATTATGACCGCGGAAATTCTTTAATAAACGGCGGCTGAATATTGAATGACGGAATAGAGGCTTGATTCTCAATGTTATTTCATTATATGTTAATTGCAGCGTATATTACAGTATCATTCAGCTAGTCTTGCCTTTCAGCCGATTGCCATCTCTTTTTTCCGACGATATAAATAAAGGCATTTGTATGCTGGGTCTTCTGGAGTATTCTGAAGATTATGATGTAAGCCGATTACCATTCTGTACTGCCGAGCGGAAATCTACGAAGGAACCCGATTAATGCCGTCGGAGATCAACGAGAAATGAAGTTAGAACCATAATGACTACATGTAGTTCATAACCTCACATACAGACGTCGGAAGACCAACAAGGCTTTCAATGTATCGTTACCGAATGGATTTCGTCTAGGTTTTACGGCTTCTTTGATATACTCAATCCTTTCATTCCAAATATAAAGTGTTTTTGGCAGTCGCTTGCGACTAGCCATTGCTATCGAACTGGCATTTTGGCCATGTGACCGCTTTCCAACCAATCATATGGCCTAGATTGACGAGGAACCCTCTAACTACTATACGAGTCAACAGAAAAAAGAGTTCCACATTCCGAACATAAATATTGATCCGAAAACTGACATTCCATATCCTAGTGTATTCTGACTGTAGTCAGAGGTCGATTATTATCTGGTTCGTGTTCAGGGCTATACATAGTAAAACAAAAGGCGACGAAAGGGGCGCATGTATCTAATAAGAAGCAGTATAAGGTACTACTTTCTTAGAGCGGACATTTTAAAAGCTTTTCGATGTGGGCACCTGTGGGCATAACCACCAGCATATATGTTCAAGGAATTAAAAAAAAGACGGACAAAAGAGTAAATCGCTGAGAGTATCATATTTTATGTTCTCCAAGGGGTAGACTATTCCGGTGAAACGATAAGAGTGCGTGCTGTCATTTATGATTCTTTCACAACTCTGTGACAACAACAACAGCTGAACAGTCGGTGACAACACACACAGTACAGGCCGTATATTGGCGTAGCCTTATCTGCGTTTGCTGCTCATATGCTAAGTCAATGATTTCTGTTCGTATATATTTTAACACACGAGCTGACATTTTGTAATTTGATACAATATCGTGCATGATGGCTATCGATTGTATGCAACATAGAATTTCTGTGGTCATTTTTACCCCAATCTTTATCTTCATACTGTACAAAAGGGATTTAACTTCAGAAATTAATTCATCAGGACACTCAAAATGACAAAGGTTAGGTTAGGCACTACAACTTCTGCTTTGTGTTATTCCATTGCATTATGTTGCAGTCTGCACATATTCACAATCCATTCAATCTACATTTCCATGCACCAACAAGATTCACAAGCAATATATTTCCCAAATACACAGATTTCGAACAATATGGCCAACAGCGAGTAAATTATGCTGGCAACTGATGTTGAGAAAAATTCGGTCCATTCTTCAATAATTTACGTGGTCGACCATCTTATGTAATATTAGCGGACTATCACTCTGTTCTCTGGTAAGTCAAGGGTACGTCAATGTCTTTGTAATTGTTTACTTTTCTGCTTGCAAGCATGTACTGAATCGGATGTATAATCGTGGACGAAGCACACTTTACATAAAATTTTGTATCAAGGTGATCTTGAGCTATTTGGTAGCCTTCCTACCAATATCTGCATTGTACACCACAGTCATGACGGATACCATAAGAATGCGTTTTGTGTAATTAGCGATAAATACAGATCTATAATATACCCTCCCCATTTGGTATATCCAACAAATGTTTCCTGGCCTGAAACACATTGTTATACATGTATACCAAGTTTCACAATCCATCACTGTACATGTGAAATTTGGCTCTTTTCGGAGAATTGGAGCGATACGCAAGAGTACAACAATAGTAAACGGAAGAACTTCTTGCAATCACTTAGATATAGCCTTAATATAGCCACCTCATTAGCGACTGCCTCAGGACCCTTGGTCCTCTGGTTATAGCAAGTCGCGATTGGTTACAGTTTTTCATCTTCTGCCATGAAAGTTTTTAATCCATTTTACCTTTAAGCATTTTACCCTTTTACCATGCTCAGCCCCGTACATGTTAGTACTGTGTTAGCATAATTCTTTTGATTTTGTCGTTTCCTTCATTCCAAATAAATTGAGTTAATAGAGTTCAATTTATGTTTATGCTATTTGAAACTGCAATAAACTGTGTAAAATGACTTCGGAAATTCGACTTATTAATATGATAATTTAAAAATACATTTCAAGCAAAATTCAAATCTCCATTTTTTTTATTTTTCCAGAAGGACTTACATTAATTATATTTTAGAGCAGATATTTTGTTGTAAACGCTACCCTTACCGAAATAATATTCTTCTGGCACACTGGTTGCGGCAAGCTTGCTGCAAACTTTCTGGCAACCTCACCGCACACAGTGTGCTGGAGAGTTTGCGGCAACCTTGCCGCAACAGAGTTTTTCACATGCAAATGAGCTTTCCGGCACACTATACAGATTGCGGCAAGCTGGCCGCAAACTGCTTATGTATTCCGGCAGCCTTCTGGCACACTCTTCCGGCAGCCTTCCGGCACACTCTTCCGGCAGCCTTCTGGCGGACTCTTCCGGCAACCTCACCGCACACTCTTCCGGCAACCTCACCGCGCACTCTTCCGGCAACCTCACCGCACACTCTTCCGGCAACCTCACCGCGCACTCTTCCGGCAACCTCACCGCACACTCTTCCGGCAACCTCACCGCGCAGTCTTCCGGCAGCCTTCCGGCGCACTCTTCCAATAACTTCTGGGCTTATCAATATTTTCATGGTGGTGGTCAGAATGACATCATCCTGACCTCCACATGAATGGTATAAATCACTCCACTCAAACTGTTGTACATAAGATCTGTCATGCAATGAAATCTAAACAGACAATGAATGAATGAAAGAACAGAATGATCAACATGGCAGAGAAAACTACAACTTGTCTACCAAATTACTGGACTGGCCTAACCCATAAACTGTTACTTTGCATTCAAACAGACTTACCACACAAATCTGTATCATGTATGACCAGGAAATAGTATAAATTATGCAGGCCTAAGTTAGCAGGAACAACTCCTCATGGTTGCAAACATATTCTCCCACCATTCTCACCAACTGCCAGATTTGAAAGTCCTGAACCGAATTACATATGTATTCATGTGCACCAAAAGTAGTCCAATGATAGGAAAGGTTAGTACTAGGTACATTAGAATCTTACAATGAAATTTTGTCTCGGAATTAATTGTTCATTCTGAGAACATTCCCCTAATAACTATAACTTCAACTATGTGGTACAGTGTGATACACTAATTTTGTATAGTTCCTTCTGTGATGTATTCCTACACTGGTACAGTTTGGATAGTTTCCTATCCAGATTGAAAATTAGGGGTCAAAAGTTAACTGGGTTAACTAATAACAGCTGGCAAATCTTCAGTGCAGCCCATTCCATACAGAGTGTGCCGGTAGCGGCATACTCTGATTCCGGCACACTCTCGGCGCATTGTGCGCCGCTAGCGGCCCACAGTTTGGCTCTGGCACACTGTCCGCGCACTGTGCGCCGCTAGCGGCACACTTTTATCTTCTTCTGGCGCACTCTCCGCATACTGTTTGCCAGTACCGGCACACTGTGGAATCACCAATTGAGACTGCCGCTAGCGGCATACTCTCCCCAACAGTTCTGGCACACTGATCAGGTTGCGGCCAGGTTGCCGCAACCTGCAGATTTCGGTAAGGGTACTGTTTCATCTGGAGTTCAGTACTTGTGTGTGACATTATGAATGTCTTATATGCCAACCAATGGGGTTGAATGGGTACCAGCAAAAAAGTTATAAGTAAAACTGACCATTGAAATATCAATTTCAGGAATTACATACATAAAGATTTTCCCAGTTCTACTAAATATAATGGATATATAGCACCAGCACTTAGGTATTTCTGTGAGTGCAAATTCTGTCCCGTATAGAGAAGTATTGAAACAGAAAACCATTTTAATGTTCTTCCTCATTCAACAAACCTTGTATTGACGATATATTCGCTTTAGATAACCCTATGTCCAGATGAAAGTCAAATTTGGATCTTGAACATTCTTTTGCTGGATGGAAGCATTTATGACGAATCTTGCTCCACCTTGTAGTTGTGCGCTGTAGTCGGCCGGCCACATCGGCAAAAAAACACTTAGCATGGCAGTTTTTGTTAGAAGCTGGCAACTATGCTACAACGTAGGAGTGGATGCCCATCTCGAAATTGTCGGACATAGTGGACAGTTTTGACCAACTTCGAACAAAAAAAGTCAAATTTTCAGATTTTAAGGTTTATTAATCTATAAACCTCAGGTTTTGAGACACTGTAACATACCTTGTTATACGGTTGATAGACTGTACACAATTACTCATTACGTGTTTTAACTTATATCATAAAACATAGAGATATTAAACATAAAAACATGTTTTTCTCGATTTCGATCTCCATTCAAATCGCACTTTTTCAGGTTGTTCTTATAATAGACATTATTCTTAGCTCACTGAGCAAATTTATCAAAGCCAAGGGATCTCCGTGCATAGACTAATATATTATACCCACCTTGAATCTATTTGCTTATCCCTAAGATCAAGATTTAATGCTCAAATTCAAAATGGAGGCTATATGGGGTCATCTAAATATCATACTTTTTCCTGTTGCTCTTACATGTACAGTTCAGGGCATTATTCTTAGCTCATTGTGCTAATTTATCAAACTGAGAGATCTCTTACCATAGCCTAATATGTTACGCACATTTTGAATCTAATTACATATTCCTAAGATTGGATGGTCAAATGCAAAATAGCGGCCATATGGGGTCATCTGAAAATCATATATTTTCTTGTTGCTCGTATAGTTCAAGGCCTTATACTTAGCTCATTGTGCAGATTTATCAAAACCAAGGGATCTCTAAGCATAGCCTAACATCTCACGCCTATTTTGAATCTATTTACTTATCCCTAACATCAAGATTTGATTATCAAATTCAAAATGGCGACCATATGAGGTCATCCGAAAATTATACATTTTCATGTTGCTCTTACAGTTCAGGGCATTATTCTTAGCTCATTGTACAAATTTATCAAAACTGAGAGATCTCCCACTATAGCCTAATATCTTGCGCACATTTTGAACCTAATTACATATCCCTAAGAACAAGATTTGATGGCCAAATTCAAAATGGCGTCAATATGAGGTCATCTGAAAATCATACTCTTTCCTGTTGCTCGTATAGTTCGAGGCACTCTTCTTAGTTGATGTGCCAATTTATCAAACCAAAGGGTCTCACATCATAGCCAAACATTCTGTGCCTACTTTGAATCTGTTTGCTTAGTGTTCAGATTAAAGATGTTAAATTCAAAATGGCGACCAACCGAAGCCATCCGAAAATTCGTGGGTTTTTTTTCATGTTATACTCGTATAATTCAAGGTATTGTGTTTAAAAAACATTCAAAGCCAAGCCTAGTCATAAAATAGATCGATCTGTCTATTTATGAGCCTAGTTTAGTTTAACTATTCGTATAATAATCAGCTAGAAAAAGCTAGAAGATGGCGGACATATGGAGTCGTCCGAATCTCATTCCATCTTGGAACAGGGATTATTTTCAGATTGAAGCAGACATTACCTGAAAATGAGCTGTTTGACACTGTAGCTGGTCATCTCAGGTCAATTGTTGAGTCTATTAGCATAATGTTCGACAGACAACATAATGGTTACCATGCATAACTTAACCCCTACACACATACAACTAATTCATCCTGGATACCCATTCGTAACAATTAGTACGGTGGATATTAATTAATAACCCAATTTTACACATTTTGGAACTGCTCATGCCCAAAAATGACCTTATATGCCCAAAATCAAAATCCCCTCCTACATGTACATTAATCTCTACGACACAAAGAACCAATTTAACATAGTACCCATTTGTAACAAACAATGCCATCGAAACTTGTTTGAAGCGTTTTTGGCTGTCCTTGGTCGGCCGTTTACTATTGTCTACTATAGCAAAACATTGACAACTGAAACTTTGCTACTGCATAGCTTATGAAAGCTGATCCTTTCTCGGCTTATTTGCATAACTTCCGAGCGGTAAATCGTGGGTAAATTCAAAAAGGCGGTCTAAGTTGTGACTCAATACGTTGCATTTTGTCATTTTTCTTCCAAATTTCTGCCTTTTGCTCCTAAAAGTAACTTTACTTCACACAAGATAATTATTTCCAAAGTTTTTGCCAATTTTGCAGAGAAAATTACATAGAAACAAAAAGTTGAAATATCTGACGTAAAAATCTGACAAAAAGTGAAATTTTAGAATATGACAGCACTGTGACGTCATCAAGACGGCCATCTTGACTTCTTTTATACATTCCGTTAAGGTCCAAGCTGTTCTTTGGAAATTAATGTGCTATACATGTTAACCTTGTCTGGCCTGGGCTTTTTGGGACCTGTCCAGGCCTGGGTGGAAGAAATGGGCCTAATTATTTTTCTTATCCCTTGAGCTAGGGGCTAAAACTTGCCACACTATACCCTTGGGTCAAGCTCTACCACAAAATGTAAAAAAAAATCAAGATGGTCGCTTTGGTGACGTCACAGTGGCGTCATTTCAAAAACGATATTTTTTGGTCGATTTTTCGGTCAGATTTTTCGAATTTTTTATTTATGCAATTTCTCCACAAAAACTGCATGATAAATTAGTAAATATTAATGTGGTGTGAAATAAAATCGTTTTTGCCTACTTTTCATCGCGCGGAAAATCAGAAATTTTGAAGAAATATGACAAAAACAGCACTTTTCTGGTACCCCACGTGGCCGCCATCTTGAATTTACCCATGATCCTCTGTTCGGGGGTTATGCAAATTGGTTCGGGGTTATGCAAAATGACCCCAATATGATAAACTATAAAGTCACGGAGTTTCAGCTCTCCGTTTTTTGTCGTTCCGGACATAGCGCAGAAAGTTTCGTAGGGGAAGCGTTAAACTGTACGTGCCACAGTCTGTTTATATAATTCGGAGAAAACTGCCTTTTTGTTTCTGGAATCGGTATGTATTTTCATATAATTTTCAAAATATATTTGACTATGGTGTAGTTAATAAGAAACATATACCCATTTTTAGAAAGGCCGATTCTTCTAGATTCGATTAGAACCGTAAATGAAACATGACCAGCATCGCCACCAGTGGTCAAAACTCAACGCAAATTTGAGCTGGGCATCCACCCCTAAACTATGTAGCAAGGCACTGCGCATACATCTGGCATGGATGCCTGCTTCTAACAACAAATGCCATCGGGACATCTTTAGAGCACATTCTCGCGGTTTGGCCGGCCGACTACTGATTGGTCCAGGCCTCAAACCTCACAGAGATTATCACACCATAATCGTCATTTATTTGTTGTGATCTGTTTCATTCACGTGCCGAACTGGTGACGTCTCAATTCTTGTGGCGCCGTGCTACAAAGCTGAGCGGCGATTCACTGCGCAGTGGAAGGATTTCACACAGCTGCATCTCGTGAACGGACAAGCAAGAGCATGGCCTGCAAACCAGTCACAAAATTCTCCAATCAACACGGGATAAGTTTGCAGAAGATTTGCTATTCCGCATACGAAATGAGGAAATATGTATCATTGGGCATGTTAGAATGGAGTTAATGACCTTCTTAGTGAATATTATTGTGTAATAATTTTCCGATGTTTAGTTAATTACACCTCATCCAAAGACCTCGCTACTACGCCGCTCGGTTTTTTGATTGACAGTCTAAAGCTAAACACCGAAAAATTATTTTGCGATAATATTTACTAAGGCGGTCATTAACTCCTAATTAGATTAATTATATGAATATTATTCAGACCATACCTATATTTACAAATGATGACCTAGTTTGTGAGCCCTGATGCGTATTCTACTTGCATCAAATCTCTGCCAATACTCACTTTTGCCCTTCATTAATCTATGCAAATCCAAAGAATGTCATTGCAAACCAAGTGAACATATCTCTTGATAAAGTCGACATAATATCGGTTCGTCGACCAGGGCCGCTCATCTTCGCGTTAAGTTTTTGTGTCGAATGTCAACGTTTGACGTAAAATGTCACAACATGGCTGATACAAAGTTTTTGCCACAAAAAATTCTTTTCGAAGGTGCACCCTGGTACATTGGTGAACATCCCTCGATGCACAGCGACGAGCCATCGCCCAAAAAGTGTTCTGGGGAATTAAGATTATATGTATTGGTTTTCAAAAATATTACTTTGATCATAAAAAGAACATGATCCCATCGCCAATTTGGGTGGTTGGTGGGTGTCCAATGGGTATGCGTTCCTGTTACTTCAGAGAACAACAGAAACTTTATAATGTGGTGTCTAGCATTGTAATATCACTTGTCTTTATTGCACCATGCATCATATCTGTTTCTTGTGTGTTGTCTTCAGTGTTTTATAGGGTGGATGGAGGATGTCTGGTTCCATGTTGCTTCAAAGATTTCTCATTTGAAGCAGCATGAACTTCAGTCGCGATATGACTGAAATATTGTTGAAAGCGACGTTAAATCCTATATACTTACTCACTCACTCACTCACACATCATTTTTTGTTACAGAATGTCCGTACAGTAGCAAATGTATCGACCTGTTACAGAATGTCGGTACAAGAGAAATTTTATCAGCCTAGATTCATGCAAGTCTATTCGAATATACATTGGACATGAATTCGAGTTATAGTACGTACACCATACACTGAACAATCCATATCGCGAAGATCCGTATAAAAAAAATAGTATCTGAAATTGCTCCAATATATTTTGCAAGGCTGACGTCCAGAACTGATCCCACATCGGCACTTGACTGGGAATGTGTGAATTCTTCCTAGATTACTACGTCAAGTTTATGAGAAGATGATCGAATCTGCAAACTGATTTGCTGAATCTATATGCAATCTGTCAGTGATTTATTCCTCTGTTGATTATGATCCATGTATAATACGAGACCGTGCCTGATCTGGATGGTAAAACGGAGAGATCGCGATACATAGATGTAATGTGCGGGTGTCTGTGGGTCAGCATGTGTTCAATGATTTAAACACTTGCTTGTTAATAAATCTTGTCCGTCTGGTAGGTTTCCATTTCGAATTCCATGAGGGTTTTTTATTTTTATAGCTATAATGCAATCGTCTCCAGCCTGTATTCTCTTTAATGGAAGTTTGGTGAACTAGGAGACTAGAATAAAAGGACTTTTATCATAAATTCCTCTATTCAATAGTTCTATCCGTATTTTTTTTTTCAGGAAGAAACAGCTGGAATATATATGTACAAGCGGTCCAGCAGAGATCTGTCAACAACAATTGATATAACCTATTATAGTTTCCAGAAGAAAGAAGTTCCTGGCGGCTCCAAGTGTACCCTTTTAATTTGTTTTCCGTTTTAGGTTTCCTGACAAAATTTAGCGGCAGCCATTAAAAGTTAAGAAACTATAATAACGAAATTCTAATGAAGAAGTAAGAAATGGTAAAGGAGAAAGGGCATGTGCATTTCATACGGCTTAGCGAGCTATAAAAATTGATGATAATAATACAGAGGCCTGACCTGTGAATCAATGATTATTAAATACTTGACTGTCTTGGCTCATTACAGTGGAAACAAAGTAGAGCAGCAATGATTTGGAAATAAACAAAGATTATACTAACAATAATAATGAATTTTACTCTGTACAGATATTAGTTGAATGTTATGAAAACCTAAGAGTGGAACCTTTTAGCTTTTTTTATCCAAATCCTAGTGCAGACAGAAAGAAGTTTCCTTGGACATACTGAACTAAATATAAGAAGATACCGTAATGTCACATGAGCAGTGTGACTAACGTCACAGGACCTACGAAGTAGGGTTTGATATGATTGAACTATTCTACCCAAAGAAAATAAATTAAGACCCTTTAAACATGCCGTCAATGCCAGATGTTGAGTTTTATACAGCTGTAGATCAGGGCTCTGGGTGCATATATCATATTTCCATACATTTGATGCACGCAACAGCAAAAACAAAGCCTCCTTGAACAACCTATCTTTGTACTCAGAAAATACCATTCTCTCTCAAAAGAAAACAATTCACGCCAGGAAGGACTTTCTTTATTAAGCTAATTTTGTTATGTAGGGGCCTACTTAGATTCAATAATTTTCATGAAATTTCTTTGATTATATCTTAATTGCAACCATGCTTGTTCCTCAAACCTGACATGCTTGAGGTATGTACATGTATAACACACTTTCATTTGAGAGTCCAGACATTCCACCATTCATGTGAACAAATTGTACTCAACATGGGATAATTAAACTCACACTACCAAATAATTCACCAGCTGTTAGTTTTGAGACCCATTTCTACAGTATCAGTACTGTGTTACTATCTGTATCTGTAGCAGTTGAAACCCAGTAAAATTAAACAATTAAAACCAGTAAAGAAATTTGTCTGTTGAATAACAGAAAACATGGTATGGAGATTTGAATGAGTAAACTACTAAACAGCTTACATGATACCAACAAAATGTCCCAACACAAGCTGATAAATTCCTTGGGTGGCTTTGTTTCACCCTCAGTAAACTTTTATCATTGTTGCTCACACAGACTAATCTAAAGGATGATACCACATCTTTCTTTGTTCTACTGGGTTATTGCACCAGGCTGACTTAATTGGTTGATGTAGGATATTTCACAACCAGTGGGCAATTTGAAGCCTGATGTGGTCTGTGTTGAAATGTTTGGATGTGAAATAGGATACACGTTAAAGACCACAGTTTACATATATCTATAACAATATACTGAATTGTGTGTATTGAGGATGGCAAGTTGGTAATAGCAGTGTAGATAAATGCACTAACAAATGATGGAAAATTAGCATTTCCTATTTCATACATGAGCAGTGTGACTAACGTCACAGGACCTACGAAGTAGAGTAGGCATTTAGACTCGAACGCGAATTGAACTCTTGGAAATCCCCACCCCCAGTTGAAATCCTGCCTATATTAAGATGGGCACCGCTCAAGTCAGAATCGCCAGTGATTTTCATCAAAAATCACCAGAAATTTTCATCAAAAGTAGGTCAGCTCAGAACGTGTTGGTAACAGTCTCCTAATGCGCCTTCATTCCAAAAATAAACCGATCGCTGATTTAATTTTACAATTTTTTAACTAAAGGAAACAGATTGAATAATAAAAAGTTCAGTAGATTTCAAGCTTTACGCGTGAAAATACATTTACATCTCTTTAATGGTTTTCAGTGCCCTTGTCCGGGATCAAAACAACTTTTTGAATCGCATTATTTTCCCAACAATACAACAATTTTTTATATATAGTACTATAGTAGAAAGGTAGCATTTATGTAGTTTACGGTAATTCAACTCAAGACCAACACCTTCTCAGCACAAGATAATAATGATTCTATGTCATTCTCCTGAGCATAACCGATACAAAGACGAATAAATAGCGTCTCTACATCACGTTGTTATCTAGATATATGAGACAACACATTTTGGGTATCGGCAATCTGATGAATGTACTATTCCGGTATTCTTGTTTCACATTATATTCTATGACGGTTGATCGGTGATTTTCTTCATTGATAAACATTAAACCACCTCAGCTGCGCTGTGTGAATCGGAATTGCATTGCTGTGACGCACCAACACACTCCGTGGCAGTGATTCTGTATCCCCTAATCAAGGAATCAAAGTGGATCAAGATTTGAAATGACAAGAAAAATTTAGACATATTTTGTCTACACATGTAATTTTTTGTTTAAATTATATCCCAGTGTGATATATAGTCAATATTGAAGAGGTACAAAAAAAAACTCAAAGTATGTTCTCATATTTTCACATTATGATCAAAGTTACTTTATCTAGTTAAATTCTACCCAAAGAAAATAAATTAAGACCCTTTAAACATGCCGGCATGGCTTTGTTTCACCCCCAGTAAACTTTTATCATTGTTGCTCACACAGACTAATCTGAAGGATGATACCACATCTTTCTTTCTCCTGCTGGGTTATTGCACCAGGCTGACTTAATTGGTTGATGTAGGATATTTCACAACCAGTGGGAAATTTGACCTGAATTTGAAGCCTGCTGTGGTGTGTGATGCAATGTTTGGACGTGAAATAGGATACAAGTTAAAGGCTACAGTTTACATCTATAACAATATACTGAATTGTGTGTATTGAGGCTGCCAAGTTGGTGATAGCAGTGTAGATAAATGCACTAACAAATGATGGAAAATTAGCAGTTCCTATTTCATACATGATAATATAGCCCACCAAAACGTTTACACTTAGATTAGGTATGACCAGGAGTTCGGTGCGCGTCGGAGTCCTAATGCCCACCCTACTTAGGATGTCGGATAGCACAGTGGTAAATTTAACAGACCTATGGCAGAAGGTAAATGTACGTTTTCATTACTATGCTTATTGCATCAGCTTGCGCTTTCAGCTTGGGACCTTCGTCTATTAGACTGAATTCACTCATTTATCCATTGGTTAAATGGGCCCCGTTTACACAAAGTCTTGACCGGGCTCAAAGTCGCTTAACTTCGCTGATTTTACCGGAACCGGTGTGTCTTGATATGCCGTATCAGGGAACCTTCAAAAGTCACAGTGAATCATACAGCCAAGGGTTCCCGATGGGCATAACGGTGCACTCGCTGAGCCATCAATAAATAATATAAAGAAAATAATTATAAATCAAATTTTCATCAGAATTCGGTCAGCTCAGAACTTGCTGGTAACAATGCCCTAGTGCACGTTCATGCCAAAAATCAAGGTTCTAATGTCAACGATTCTCCTTATTTTGCCGACGAAAGGATTCGGATGGACTGACTCATTACCGGACAATTTGCGATCTGTAGCCTACTTCGTAGGAACAGGCTTGCCTGCTATAGATGATGGCTAAATCATGTCTCAAGCTGGGAAAACCTCAAAATCCAGTAATACCAAAACTATAGAGACTATAGATGCTGTCCAGATCGGGGAACAAAATAGGTCGATGGCAATTTCCGGAAGACAAATAACACTTTGTTATGGTGGTTGTGCAATAGTGATAGTGCTATAGCCCGGACGCCTTTAATGCGCGGATGTCGGATAGCACAGTGGTAAATTTAACAGACCTATGACAGAACATAAATGTACGTTTTCATTACTATGCTTATTGCATCAGCTTGCGCTTTCAGTTTCGGCTTGGGACCTTCGTCTATTACCGATTTGCGATCTGTAGCCTACTTCGTAGGAATATGGCAGCGTTTGAAGAAGGAAAGAGTAGAACATGAATAAATGAATGGAATAAAATAGCCAGAAGTTATAATTTTTTTTTTTTTAACCGTGTTTCAATTGAATGGATGGTAAAAGATGAACTGGTTTGGTAGCAAATACCAATCAAGCCTCAAGAAAGAGGTTAGAGAATAATGGAAAATCAGTGAACGATCAGTTATTTCCCTTAATTTTGGCGCTGTTTTTTAGTAAATTATCACGTCTACTAGGCTCAGATTCGGAAAACATATGCAGGACAACTTGTGGCTGTATTCGGTGACTCGGCCGAAGGAGCTTGGTCGCATCAAGCTCACGTCAATGGAGCGGAAGACGACGTCGCCATGGAAGCATAACATTATCTCCTGACGTCAAACCGCGCTATAGTTTGTCGGGTCAAATATATTCCCCTGACTTTTCAAACACAAAATTATGTCACGATTACTAATTAAATAGCAGCAAGGTAGTGAGCCTAGATGACGTCACCGACTGCAGCGCACCACGGCGAAATCAAGTTTAAGAATAGTCACGTGGCTCTCTCCTGCTTATTTTGTTAATTATTTGAACGTACTTACAATCAACCAATTCAGAGAATATTTTGTGTACCGTATGTGAAAAGGTCTTTGTTTCAAAACTATTAACCCGCGTTTATTAAATATTGAATTAGTTTTGCATTTCACCTTCAAATGTTTATGATATTATCTGGAAGAAGTGTTAGTTATTAGTGTTCGTCTGTTTGTTCTTATTAAATTTTGAAAATAATTTAAGAACAAAGCTTAAAATCACTTGCTTTAGATTTGAAAATGGAAGAAAGTATTCGAAAACTCTGAGGGATTATTCTGGACTACACCGTGCATTGAAGAACAATCATGCGGAATTACATGTACACGGGTTTTATAAACTTAGACTTTCGTCATGTAAGATTGTGCGAAAAGAAACTGCGATAATTTCCAGAAGTTATGACAGAAGCAAATCTTCCTAAAGGAATTCTAATGATTATAATTGGAATTGTAATTTGTTTGGGTTTTTTTCACAAGGAAATGTCGCTGTTATTCTGTTATAACGATCATGTCTGAGTATTTTTCTGCATTTCTAATCAGTTAGGATCAAACGGCTGCTATGATCGACTGGAAGGTTATACTCTGAGAGCAGCGAACTAACCAAAAAGTATAGCATAAATCAAAGACATATGTTGACAGTCTGAAAATGAACATTTTCTTATGAACGCGTTGATTGTGATTCTATTCGTAATGCACATACGTTAGTAATTTATAAGTCTGTTGATTATCACTTCAACATGCATCTGTAGGCATACACGTTACGTGAAATTAGGTATTTGATTACAAAGGATGGAGATTGATGGATGCATCTATATAACAGGTTGATGTTCCAGGTGTATTGTGTTTCAGATGTGTCCTGTTAAGTAACACCTCCTCCTCTCAATCTCATTGGGTATTATAAATTGAACATGGCATGATGAGATTCATAAAATACAAAACTGTAAGTAACAGAATTATACAATTGGGTTTCCTTGTACAGTAGCCCCTAAAACATGCATTATGTCTATTTATTATGGGGCATCGTCCGATCCCTACGCACATAAAGCAAATGTACCCCTGTTATCAACCGGATGGAGTGGTGTGATATTCATAATAGAGGTCAAATTCCTCTACTATGAAAAGATTATAAGGATGTGATAAAAGTTTTAATGTATGCATATGTTGCATATGTTGCAATCCAGCTAGGTATGGAATAGTAGTGTTTTTTCGCCGTATTTTAGTATTTTGTGTACGGTGGATAATTTGCTGGAAACATTTGTCTTCAAACCATTACGTCTCTTCTGTCATCAGTACTATATCTCATAACAAAGTATTATTGTTGTATTAAGGCATTTACGCAAAAGCGATCGTAAACAGCCTCTTTAACCTCCCCATATCAACTCGCTATCGTCAGGGATCGTTTCCATTAATCGTTTTGTTTTGTTCAGTCGAGATTTTTCTTCAATTTTCTCGATTGAAAAACGATCATTCGTAAATCAATCGCGAGGATATCGAGGACAAAAATGAGTAAACGATTGAGCCTTTTCTGAAAAAAAAAACATTCTCTCGCGATATCGTTTTTGAATCGTTTACCCATACGCGATCCGTTCTTGATCGCGAATCTTAAATCGCGAGGGAACAGGGTTTTTTCAACGTGCGAGAGAATCGTGAGGCGGAGTGACATCTGACACATAGGCCGTGTTGCCGTCGTACGCCGCTCTATCCGCGAACTGGGAACTACATTTAATGTTTGTTGCAGATTTGTAAATGAAAAACCTATATTACTATACCATACTGTATAAATGCGTAAGATAACCGGATAATATATATGATTAACGATCTATAGTCTCCTACAAGCCGAAGTAGGACGTATGCTGGAAATATCTATACACATACCTGTATCATGCTTCCTGTGACGTCCGCGCTCAGATTTACTCTGGCGAAGCGTATATGACAAAATTACATGTTTATTTAATAATCGTGTGAGCCTACAATGTGTTAATGTTTAGTCAATCCCTTCATACGTCCGATAATTTTCTCATATATTCGTGCAACTTGGTATAAATAATACAGGATGATAGTCGCAATATTTTGTTTTTGTAAATACCGGGTATAGGTCATAAGTGGATTTGAGTTCGTCGTTGATTGCATTATCAGAATGATTATGGCACAGACTTGATAGAGGTGTGAATGGGCGCATGGCGATAACCCAGAACCGCTTAGCCTTCCAGCCGAGAATTTCTAGGTTAATTAAGGTGAAACATAGTGTAATTAAATATGTATATTTTGTTACAGTAAAACATATATTAGGAAAGGGTTTCCATTCATGTTTTGATACAGTTTTTAAACTATTGAGATGTGAATAAGTTTAAAAAATCACCATCAAGTTAATTTTATTGATTATAAGAATATTCGTGGCAGTGATTTCATATTTATAATAAATACATATCACAATGGTGATTGAATCGCATATAACGGTTGGATTTATTATTTATTTTATTTTATTTATTAAACATCGATCACAACAGGCACAAAGTGCCTAATTACAGTGACGATAACAATTAAGAAACATTCAACAACATATACATGACTTAAATGCGAACCAAAACAGAGACTAAATTAAAGAATTGCAATGATGTCAATAGACATAAGAAATCTGTACAATTATAAGATTAAGAAAATAGAAGTAATGTAACTAAATGACGTAAGAAATTTGTACAATTATATGTACAATACTTTCTATTTTAATTTTACATTTTGATAAATGAACCACGAATGATTCCAAAGAGAAGCTCAAGCCAGAAACCACCCGATTATAATAAAGTTTCATCTCATACTGGATTAACCAAGCCGGCAAGAGAGAAAATAAATTCTCGTCCGCGTACAATCATCGGTTAAAAATTTCGTTTTCTTTGCAAACCTAAAGATTTAAATGTGGGATTTGAAAACCTGTCAGACAGAGAAAGACATTTTATATTCATATTTTATATTAATGCAGTCATTTCTCATATAGTATCATACACGGTGAGGTGCGTTGTTTGATTCTTCAACAACCAAGTCACGTAACCTGAATTTTACAGGCCTTTTGAAACACATCTTCGCATCGTCACGGTTTCTTTTTTAGTCAAAGGCGAGACCTTGGCATCTTGCCAAGCAAACCGCGTTCAGCCCACATTCAGTGTTTTCCATACTGCAATTACCAGGCATGTGGGATATTTGATGGTGAATGAATACGTGTATTTTCATCATTATTTTCTTTGCATCATTTCTTTTATATATATATATTCCCTTTGTATTTATTAATTTTCATAATTTGTTGAAAATATACGTATTCATCTGCCATCAAATATCCCACAAGCCAGGCAACTGTGGCGTTTTGCACTTATAGACTCCCACTTACACTGCTAACAATTGCCCGTACATTTTACGGTAATCTACTGGCAGCTAGGGTTGCCAACAATCTACCGTAAGGTTAACGGTTGACCTTAAAAGTTATTGTACGATCACCGTAAAATACGGTAGAATACCATAAATTATTGGTTACAGTATTTTGTGTGACATCATATTGTTTACAGTATAGATCTTTATTTCAGTAAGGAAAGTGATATATCTTCTCTAATATAAGTTCCTGGTAAGCATCACTTCATGTCACGGGGATGTAGCATGGTCTGCAACATCGCAGTATCATTCAACATTACATATAACTTTATCTCTCCTGTCGTTGTTGTACGCAATTGACTTAGTGGCTGGGGCACACGAGCTGAATTTTCTGTTTCACGGCGATCACATCTTCCCTCCTGAGTATCCTCTCAACATTTTGCAGTTATTATGCGCTACATGGGCCAAAGTGTTTGTCTACACTATGATGGCTTTGAGAAAAACTATATCTTGTCTGCCGGTGTTGAGATGGTACGAAACGAAGGAAGATATAGCCCGAACAAGTCTGTCCAATGTTAGCGACGTGGCTGGACTCAAACAAAGGCAGTTAATTTTGCGCGGAGAGAAAGTCGTCACGTGATACAAGGTTAATAGGTCATGCGTCCACCTCCCATATGTGACCTTATTCCTACGGTACGGTATTCTACCGTATTTTGACTGTAAATAACGGCATTCTACCGTATTTCTGAATATGCGGTAGATTACCGTCAAATGTACGGTAATATACCGTATTTTTGAAGATAGCGTAGATTACCGTCAATTTTACGATAATATACCGTATATTTTACGGTACTTAGTTACAGTGTAGGGAGCCGCACAACAAAACTCAAAACTTTCTGGAAGCTCCAGAAAAGATTAATTCACACAGCCAAACAAACAAGCAAAATAATAATGACAGTTGTAAACAGTTTTACAAAAGCCCGCGCTATATATAAACTAAGTGCTTTCGAAGACCCGAAAGCCCCGTATGACAATGTTATATTCAATACGGCGCCATCTATCTACACAAGGAAAATGGTGATCTAAGGACAAAAAACCGCCACGAACAGCGAAATCTGACGAATCAACTCAAAATTTCAGCACGCACATATGCCAAAAACGTTCACGAAAAATACTACATAAGAAATCTGGAATAATACCAGCTTTAAACCACAGAAATACTCAAAATAATAGATGAAATTGCAAGTGCAAATGACTCAATCTGACCATACCCGGGCCTGTGTCCCGTACAAAATAAATGTAAATATGAAGTTATAATTATATGTATATATATATCGTTCACCATTATTCCAATGTATATATATATTTTTTTCAATTTCTTTCAATATCCTCATCATATCTATATAACCGCCAACTGAACTGAAACAAGCTTTAGTTTTACATAAGCCAAAGAAGAATCGAAAAGGAAGAAGAAAATGATCGAACTTATAGTCTGACTGAAGTGTTTATGATATAGAAACTCGCACGTGTATGCGGGTCAGTCAGGCTGAACCTTGCCGCACTACTTTCGGCTATAATCCTCGATCGTATTTTTTTTAAATCGCTTATATTTTCTCGATTAAAAAAAACAATGAATCGCGATATCGCTTTTTATTCGAGAAAATTTTCTCGATTGAAAAACGATTGCCAACAGAAAAAAAACATTCGAACAGCGATCGCGAATGAATCATTTATTTTGAAGAAGAACAAAAACGATTGCCTCGCGCCTTGGAAAATCGCAACTTCGAGAAAATTTGACGAAATAGACGATTCATTCGCGAACGATAATTGGAAACGGTTCCTAACATCGCCGTTCGTGGATCAACTGAAACACGTGTTGATCTCTACGCATGTAACCTAAAGTAGGCCGGTATCTGTTTGGCGGCCTCAGAAAAGGCTTACTCCGTATTGGTTGGTTAGATAAAGCCGTATGATTATGGAGTTGAGGAGCGGTATTGGGTCATTCGAGATTTTGTGCTTTTCAATTTGCTACCAGCTGACATTAGTACTTTCATTAGGGAATCCACTCAATTAAAAGAAATTTGATATTACTGCCAGGAAACCCTGCAAGAAGACAGGTGTATATTGTTTACCAATATGTGTCCACGTCCATCTGAGGAAAATCACCTCTGACATTTTATCACAATGTCTGGCTTAGAGACATCGAGTAAAATATTTATTTGTGGAAACCCACTGGCCTGATGTGGCGGACTTGAAGCTCCAGTGGCGATTGGAGTTATACAAACACAAAAAACGCCAAGGGAGAAAGCATGAATAGACTGGAAATTTGATTTTTCCCGAGTAATGATTCTGCATGACTTCATTGGCCCTGTTTCTGATAGAAGTAGTTAATTAGTCCTGTCTATAGTTATATCGTTTCTCCCTGGGGTTTTCACAGACGTTTGTTTCGTCTAAAATCTATATATTCAGAAAACATTGCTGGGCAGAGGATCATGAGTAATAAAGCATGCTGCAATCATCAAGTTCCTAGATAATTGAGAACTCCAGTTCAAGTGTAGACCGTACACCACGTGTGCGTGTTGGCTGTAACCTCTGATGTTCCGAGCGGTAAACCGTGGATCTGTCAATTGAGATCCATGATTGCATCTAAACGATTGAAACATACACATGATTTAGTGGACAGTTGTACCCAGTGTCAAACGATTGAACACAAATGATGTGTTCGGAGAAAAGTTTAATAGATATCGTTTATTAAGCTTATCCACAATGACTAATAGGAATTTTGGTTGCAAAGTGATTTCCCGATGTTGAGGGAGCGGTACCAATGGCGAATTTTGTCACATTCTTAACGATTACTGAGAGCAGTTATATATTTGGAAGTTTCTCTGCAAAGATGTTCAAATTTGGATGGTGTTCATTCATTTGTATCAGAATCAGCTGATGATGAGTGATACCTCTTGCATTTCTGATCAAACAATTTAGGGATTGTGATTTGGGGCAACTGTAGCTGAGTATAGATATTTTATTTGTATATGTCTACCTTCAATTACTTGGAAAGTATGAAATGTGCTCTAAGAATCTCCAAAAATGATAAAAAAAAGATCATCAATACGAAATTACTATAAAATTTGCACCGTCTATGCCAACAAATACAATATTAGCTAGTCTCAGAATGGCGATTAAATGTTAACCGACCGTTGGTCATACCGAGGCGAATTATTGACAATGCTCGAGATACCCGATTCGTGGCGGGAGAACAACGGCATTCATTTATAGATATGCTCATAATAACGACTCGTATTCTGTCTCATGACCACCAGACTATTTTTCTCCAATAATTCGTTCGAGAATCGGGATGCTATACTTATTAATAATCACTCACTTGGATGCCTTTCGATGGTAAGTTCAGAAGACGTGTATATATCGTTTGCCAGTACGGGTCATCAATCAGTATTTTTCATGTACGGAATACTATTATTACAAAAGAGTGAGTTGTGCAGTTGGTGAAAAACGAGAACTTTGCCTTCTCTGCTTTAATGTTTTTTGATAATACAGAAGTGTTAAACCTTAATGGAGACGAGCCACGCATATAATGTCCCACATTCATTAGGCTTTAGAGTCCGCACTTGCAAATCTATTTTATTATCCCACTCTAAGCTCAATCTATGTAAACCGAGAGGGTATATCTGATAAATATAATATAGTGGTAACCCCATGAAGATTTCCTGCGAGCTGTTTTCCGGTATTTTCCGAGATCCCATAATCCGCGAGACGGTCTTTTGATATTCCCAACCGTCCAAAACTGAACTGTCTGAAGAAGAACTGGAACCATGTCTGGGCATGATAACTTATTGGAAATTGGTCTACGTGCCCATCTATGTAATTACAAGGGGCGTTAATTTGTTTGTCTCAGATTAGCTACCTGATAACAGATGTAGTTTGGAATTAGCAAGGAATTCATACAGCGCTGATGTGAAATATATAAGATTGCTCTGAGCTAGCCAATTCAAATCTAGTCAATGATAATATGAAAGCGTTCAACAATTTTCCGCGAATCTAAAAACTCAACCCTTGAGCTCATTGTTCATGAGAAATGTTTAGCCTATGGAATTTCCAAATAAATTCTTAGGATAAAAACGTTATACCCTAATTACGCGCATGTATATATGTAAAAATTATACCGCGTCTCGCACAATAAGCAGTTGGCATTTCTTATATCTTTGGTGTGAATTTCACAGTGAACACTTGATTTCCCTCGCCGGCCAGCATCTCCTACATGTATTTCACTTTCAATAAGTTCTCAACTCGGCTGAAGGTTATTCCTGGTACCCAGTTCGCGAATAAGGATTTGTGGAATGCTTACCTGATTGTACTTTCCTTTTCTAGACACGAAACTTACCACACTATTCTATAGAGCTATTCTACCATGAGGATGAGAAATTGACTCAAGAGATTCAATGTTCGTCTAACATGTTCTACATTTTTGAATAATGGGAATTTCAACCTATATGCTAATAGCAGTGCGTTTAGGGACAACATCCGCAGCAATGAGGTTTTTTTTTGTTTCAGTATCCACTTCGTGAGATTGGTTATATTCATCCAGCGTGTTGAACAAACTAACAACCAGCATGGAGTCTGTAATAATGTCGGTGGCGTGTCTGATTCCACGAAAACGCACATTCGGTACATTCACAGTAGTTAATTTGAAGTAAGTGGTCCAAAATAAAGATACAAATATCTGGCAGCATTATATTAACGTTTCTTTGTTTCTTTCTTGTTTGGTCAAAAAAACATCGTTCGCTATTCTCCCCACAATAGTATGCAAGCAACTGTTCGCACTATGTAGTCAATAATGTTACCCGGCGGTTTTCCCTAATGGTCTCGGTTGGAAATATTTCCATGAATATTTCAAAACGTCTTGGTTGAGGATTATTTAGTACAACTAACAAAGAAAATGCAATAATAACATGTTTTCCTCTGTCTGAACTGAATTTCGCACTTTAGTGTTGAACTAAGTGACCGTGATTAAATTCTGCTCAAGGCGAATCATTGACCACGTTGAGGATTTGTTTCCCATGTAGAATTTTCATAATCTCAGACATCCATTCACAAACACACGTCGCTATTGACATTACGAGCTCCAAACTCTGTATCATGCTTCTCCAATCGAAGGGAAAACCTGTTAATGAACATGATGGCGTACAAACGAAAGGGTTATGCTTTTATTCAGCCGTATTGATTTCGGTTGTTTAGTTCACGCACAGTCATACATCTATCGTTAATCATAGACCTATCATATCCACTGAGTTGAATGCAACATATGACCAGGTTTAGTTATAGTTTAGTGTCAGGGTTTAACTTCGACCTAGGTGTTGTTGTTGTGCTGCCACTCTCCAGTGACCTTACATACAGGCTTCAGGCGTCGTAAAAAGAAGCCCCTCATCCATAATGATAATCAAAAGCCTTTATTCATAAACACAACCATCATGTCCAACATTCAGTAGCCAGACGTGGTCTTTTCTCTTGCAGGAAACTAGCATATCTTTATACTATTTTTCCCGAGTAATGATTTTTATTTTATTTTATTTTATTTTATTTTTTTCTTTTGTGTTAATGCTGTTAGGTATTTAGATTACGCGGAAATTCTCTAATGGACGATTAGATTGTAATTGTATTTTTCTGAAGGATTTCAGCGTCCACAACCGAATGAACTACAACATAACACACAATTATCATCAAACTTCGAATAAAATTAAAAAATTTCAAGCGTAAAGCGGTCATCAGTTTTCGGTAATGCCGTCACGATATCATGATATTCCTAATCGTTATGTCGGTACCACTGAGCAGCATTCACATCCAGTCCGGCCGAAAGCGTCGTTACTGCTCTCATTGTGTGAAGACGTCAGCGATGAGTGGTAACAGTGGCTGTTCCGACAAAAGCGATTATAACATAGGTGGTTTGCAGCTGTTTCCTGTTCACGATTAAACGGAAGATATAGATGTGGTGGTAAACGATGCATGTGTACTGCCAATATTTTCAGTGAATATCTAAAAACATCGCAAAAACCAAAAATAATCCCTCTGATAGTTTGTATCTCAGCGACGCTTTTATTGTATCTGTTCATCCCTGTGCCCTTACCCCTTGGTCTAGGGAGATGAAAAAATCGAAGATGGCCGCTTTGATGACATCACAGTTACGTCATTTTTGAACGGCATTTCTTGTTGGAATTTTTGGTCAGATTTTTCAATTTTTTTATTTGTGAGTTGTCTTCGCAAAACTGCATGATAGATTAGTAAATAATAATCTGATGTGAAATAAAATGTTTTTTTCCTCGCAGAAAAGCAGAAATTTTTAAGGGAAATGACGAAAACATCACTTTTCTGGTACCACACATGATCGCCATTTTGAATTTTCCCATGATCTTCTGCTCGGGATTATGTAAATATGATCAAAATTACCCCAATATGATTACCCACAGAGTCACAGCGTATCACCTCCCTATTTTTGTCGTTGGGTAGAAAGTTTGGTAGTGGGGCATAATGCCCTCCAAGCCTAGTAACGTTAATCACTGTTAGACGACGGCGTGATTTGTCAGGACAGTAACATTCATATAGCTATTGTTATATCAAAATAATTCCCAATCATCATCGATATGCATTGGGTTAGTTACTATATATGTGTTTGGAAAATGGGTATTGTTGTTCGAAGCCATGAAATAACACCACCAAAATAAAAATGAAATAATACCAACAAAAGCCTCTATTCAATGTTTCACAAAGTCTCTGATAAGTCTCATACATTGACAGCAAAACACGAGCGTAGCGTAGCGTGTCTGGCGCTACGTTTCGTAAACTTGTTTCTGATTCCGCTTAACCCAGGGCAAGGAGCCCTTCGAATATCTCACATCTCCATGGTTTTCAAATGAACAGATACAATCAAAGAATGACTGATATACATACTGTGAATGAAGACTCGTAAATTCGTTTGGATAATAGTGAGTGATTATGAGTGTATATAAAAAACATCATCAGATGTTGCTGGCAACATTGGAAACTGCTGACCGGTTTCCTCTTGACGAAACCATCTTGTGTTTCTATTATTTTTATTTCATACACATTTGGAATTGGTGTTAACTGTCATACGAAATAGGTCTTCGTTTATTGACGCTGAAATTATTTTATGAACGACGGCTGAGTAGTGAATGTCGGATCTGAAGCTTGTTTCCCAAGCTGCCTTCCACAACAATTATAAATCAGTGTTATAGGCTGTATGTCACTGTTGACAGCTCATTATTCGTCTTCAATTTTATTACCACATTTCAGTTTTATTTATTTCCTTCCCCAAGGAACGGAGCTCGCATCGGCCATGGCATAAATCACATCAAATCTTAACTGATGGAAATACGTCTCCGCAGATGATGCGAATGGATTAATTTTTCAACATTAGTTAAAATTAGTTCCGTTTCCACTGATCGCTGAAAAACCTATTTTTATAGCAATTTCTGAAGACATTAGACATGATGGAATATCTCCATTGACCGATTTTCTCTTTTGAACTTTACCCTTGAGGATTATGATTGTGTCTCCTAATCATACGTATAATTCATAATGTATTTTAATGTTCATAAAAAAGCCATCAGCAATATCCATTTTTATGCAATTTTCGGCTATTTTACGAGGCCCTTGGGCATTGAATCGTAATTGAGCTCTGTTTCCGTGGTGGAATGATTGAACGTTGTTGATGTACATTATTCTCGTTCTCAACCAGCAGGATTGCGGTGATACATCAGAATATAATTAAGAATTTAAGTTCACGTAATTGTCACTACATGTGGGAGATTGCACTCTAGTTTACTACGGTTAGCTCCACACTTTTTTAATTATCCTTATAGGTACGTTTGTATGTATATGTAGGCATTGGTGTCCAATACATCCAAAAGTAAGAATAATAAGAATCAATTGAAGACATAAATCATCCACTCCTTATGCATATACATACATGTACATGTAAATGCGATGTATATAACATGTAACATAACTTGTCTTTTACAACTCAATGATATTCAAATTGTGAAATATCAGAAGCGTTTTTAAGATTCATTTCTATTTAGTTGATTTATCTTTTCTTTTCTATGCCGTTCATCACACAGCCAGTACAGTAGCAATTTGAGGAGGCGTAAGCAGTGTATGGAACAGAACTAGAGACTGTCTTATCATCTGCCCATCTTCATTTTATCCAGCCAATTTCTACGTTCCCACTTCGAACCTGCCTTGATATATCTGGACCCCTTCAATGTTCAAATAACTTATAAATAGACACGAGACGCCACTGACCTCGAAAACATTTGAAATTCGAAATGGGTCGCACAAGAGCGTTATTGATTGGCTGACCTAAATAGTGGGCACCTTATTAGGAGGAAAGACGCCGCTAATAGAGGATGATGTCACTCTACGTGACTTCACTGCCCTTCACTCGCAATCGATGTGTACGTTCTGATTGGTTCTTCTGTCGTTAGCTGGTGAAATTTACATCTCGGATTTTGAACGCTGAAGGGGTCAGCTAAATCAAGGCAGGTTCGAAGTGGGAACGTAGAAATTGGCTGGATAAAATGAAGATGGCATCTGCCATGCTTCCTGCTTGTCATCTCAGGTCTTGACCAATTCACGCTTAATTAACTTGAAGTGTTTTGTTTAGCTAGACTGGCACTGCATGGCCAGCAAACGGAATACTGCAGCACTTAAGATAACCCTGTAAATTAGTGCATGCAAGATTTAATACTTGACCTCTATTGTATATAAGGGAACAAACAAGATGTATCTCTTGCCATAGTACCATCACGACTCTTGTGTGTGTCTCTATTTCACCATCGATACAGACTATAGAGGTTTTGTTTGTACGGCGCTTGACCAGCTTTGGGGAAGAATAAATTTCACGTCGCATTCTAATCTCCGAGTCTTTAAATCCTAGAGCAAAATTGGGTCGAAATCTGGAATCGTCTGAGATTATGTAGAGAAAACCCCCTTGAATTATACCCAACGCACAAGCCCTAACATCATCTGGTATAACCCATAAAAAGTCTACAAAATGAACAATCACAATCTAAGCGTGACTGAGATACATTCTGTGGAAACCGACTTGGAAATTCATTTGGATAAAGAATAATAGTCATTGATTAGAACTTTTATTTTTTATCTCTTGCTGACATCATTGGAAACTGTTAACCGCATCTCTCTTGTGTTTTTATTGTTATTAATGAAATTGCTGCTGTCATACGAAATAGGTAGTTTGCGTATTGACACATAAATTTATTATGGATTACTGCTGAATATTGAATGTCGAATCTGTGGCATGATATACAAGATGCAACATAACATATAACATGTAACATGTAATATCTACTATCCAAGATCCGATAAGCCAGGTATCCTCTAATCGTTTAGAATGGATTACTGTACAATGCGTTGTAGGGGAGACATTTCACCTAACCACAAACTATGATTTTCTCATTTAATCCTTTCACCCGTAAGTTCCCATGACAAACGTGACCTGCTGACGATCATTTCCCGGAGAACTGTTCAAACTTGTGCATGTCTTTGAAATGTTAAAAATTATGTTTGCGTACAAGATTTGTAGGAAAACATAACTATCGCTACATTCTCTACGGTTTGGTGGAAAGCGAAATTAGTTTGAATTGTGGATGAAGGCTCGTAAAGGTGTGAAAATCAACTTTGCTTATCCTTTTTGTCAGTATTAGTCGTCTTGGGAATATTCACCACGCTATTATGGTCGTGTAACTTTCAAATTGCAGGAGTTTAGATTTGATTTTGGATATTTTTTTTCATTTCTCCGATTAGCTGCCGAGACAGTATGTGGGGAAAATACATTTTTCGCTCAAAAGTTTTTCGTTCAACATCTAATTTTTCTTTATTTCTTTTGCTAACACACTAACAGTTTCGAGAATAGAACTTATCAAGGTTTAGGCTTTCCATAAGTTTATCAAGTGTTTCATAGGCTTCCATGAAAACGAATGCAGAAAACATACAAATAATTTTGCCCATCATGATGACGAAAGAGTTAAGTTTCCTTCCTTGGTTGATATCTCGAGAGAGTTTGCTTTAGTTCCGTCTTCCCCGATATATCTTGACATAGCACGTGACATGACCTTGTTCGGCGAAACCTTGGATCTTGATGACAGTCGCAATAAACGTCGTTTTTTCAACTCAAGTACAAAGCGATGAGTATTCTGGTGATGCCGACTACGTCCTTCCTTGATCATGAAAAGAAGATTTGGTGATGAAGATTCTTCGTGCATTTATAGTCGGCAGGCCAAGGACCTCATAACGCGTTTAAAAACTTTCGATGGCATTTTTTGTTACAAATGGATACCCATGCTAAATTAGTTCTTTGAGTGATAGGGATCAAGGTGGGATAACACCCTGACTTTTTTTAATTAAGGTCATTTTGGGGTCACTCTTGGAGTCAAATAAGGGTAAAAATCGGTCATAAATTAACATTCACCGTATTGTTTGTTACCATTGGGTATCCAAGTTGAATTAGTTGTAAGTAGTGTAGAGTGTAAGGTAGTCATATATAACACGTTTTTTATAAGAATTAAGGTCATTTTAGGTCACTTTTGGGTGAAATGAGGTCAAAATTTTGTGAAAATAGGTTATATGCACAGTACTAATTGTTACGATTGGGTACTCAAGTTGAATCAGTTTAATGTAGTGTAGGGTTGGATGTAGTCATCGATAACACGTTAATTATTAGAAGTAAGGTCATTTTAGGGTCACTTTTGTGTCAAATGAGGTCAAAAATTGGTGAAAATCGGTTATAAATTAATATTCACAGTACTAATTGTTACGAATGAGTATCCAAACTGAATTAGTAGTATGTAGTGTAAGGTTTAAATGAATCATAGATAACACGTTAATTATTCAAATTAAGATCATTTTAGGGTGACTTTTTGGTAAATGAGGTCAAGAATGGGTACAAATCGGTTAAAAATTAATATCCACAATACTAATTGTTGCGAATGACAGGCCGAATTAGTTGTATGTAGCGTATGGTTTAAGGTACGCATAATAACCAATTATGTAACCATTATATTGTCTGTCGATGATTATTTTTCTAGCTGGTGATTGTACGAATAGAGCCAAACTAGGCCCCACAAATAGTCAGATCGATCTGTTTTGTGAAGATCTACTTTCAGCTTCATGTAATCACAATACCTCGAATTATAAGAGCAAAATGAGAATATGAGTCTCAGATGAACCCACATGATCACCATTTTGAATTTAATAATTGTATTCTCAGCTGAACATTATGGCAACAGAATACAAATGGGCATAATGTAATAAGATATGGCGTTACTCTGCTCAATTCAAACAAGTTTGTACCAAGAATAAAAATATTCTTTCCGGATGACTCCTTATGGTCGCCATTTTAAATTTAACTATCATTTTTAATCTGACGACTAAGCAAATAGATTCAAAATGGGCAAAAGGTATCTGGCTATGATGTGAGACCCTTCGGTTTTGATAAATTTGCGCAATCAACTAATAATAATGTCTTGATATACACGAGCAACCTTTGAGAAGCAGGATAGTCAGATAGCTCCCACAGGTGCCATATTGAATTTGAACATCGTATTTTGATCTTGGGGATATGCAAATAGATTCAAAATGGGCGTAAGTTGTTAGGCTATGCTAATAGATCCCTCTGTTTTGATAAATTTGCACAACAAGCGAAGAATATGCCTTGAAGTAAACGAGCAACATGAAAAAATATTATTTTCAGATGACCCCATATGGCCACCATTGTGAATTTGACCATCAAATTTTGATGTTAGGGATACGTAAGTGGATTCAAAAAGAGCATAGGTTGTTGAGCTATGCTTGGAGATCCCACAGTTTTGATAAATTTGCATAATGAGCTAAGAATAATGCCTTAAACTATAACAGCAACGGCCAAAACTGTGATTTTCAGATGACCCCATATGGCCCACCTATTGCTGCACATAAGAGGACGAGTTTTAGTTAATAGACACCGGAGTGTTAAATACTAATAAAATGGATGGCATGCCACTTGTCTTGGCGTGTGTAATTTACGTGATTCATTCCCGATGTCTCAGAATGGTTGAGGAAAACATCTCTGGAAGATCGCAGCTGAATAAACAAGAATATCAGCGACTGAGGAAACAGTCTTCAACACAATTAACTCATCTAATGTCCATCACCCTGGGGTTCATCGTTCGCACATGTAGCAGCTCACCTGCAACATTCCCACCCTTAAAGTAGGCAGTACATGCTTAAAATGTAATTATTCTGTCCATTATACCAAATGTATTGTCAGAGTTACTTGAGCTGTGATACCTATTGTATTCAGGTATGAAAGAAAACCGGCATTAGGTTCATAAAGGAGAGTGCCGTTCTGAATAACATACAAATAATACATAAAAAGGTTAGAATTTTATGATACTGTAAACTGGTTCCCGTCGTCATATTGTGTGTAATCTCCGAAAGAACCTAGCGCGGTTTAGTGAGGTTTTGGCGGTTTGGAGTGCGAAAAATAAAATATCACGACAGAAAGATATTTTCAATTGGTTTCTAAGAAGGGGGGGGGGGTGTATTATGGCTCCCTATCAGACTTTCTACCCCATCTCTTGGACGACAAAAACTTGAGAGATAATCATGATACTACCAGACTTTGTAGATTATCATATTGGGGTTATTTTATTTTATTCAACTAGTTTATGTAAATGGAATGGATAGGTACTGTGTACATATACAATGTATAGAATGTGGAACAGCCTGCTTTTTTATCATTTGTGAGTGTTGAATTTGAAAGCATTTCTTGTTTTGCTTGGATGAATGGATTTATACTCCCGTAGCTATAAGAGCTATGAGTTATATCTGTCTATCCTTCTATACGACTGTTAACGTTGTAGTCCGTGCCATTATCTCCAGTTTTAGATTATTTATTGGTACCAAACTCGGTAATTGCCTTACCCCGCACTCTGTACATTTGATCGCAAACGGAAAACGTCATGATCGTTGTGGCCCCAAAATAAATTATTAAAAATTAATAATTCAGTTCAATTCTTTATTGCACCAAAACACCTCTTTGTGACCTCATCAAAGCGGCTTGGATTTTTTAAATTTGCTGGAACAGCTTGACTCAAGGGTGTAGTGTGGTAAGCTCTCCAGCTCAAGAGTTAAGAACCCCTCTCCCGAAAACCTGGACAGGTCCCAAAATACCCAGGCAGGTAGGGTTAACTTTTGATTTATCTATGATATCTTCTTTTCATGGGTTGGTATCAAACTTTGAGTATACCTTAGCAATTAGGCCAAGAAGCACCGTATTCATTACTTGGTGAAGGTCAATGCGGTTGGAACAACAGACTAGGTAATGTTCGTCCTGTAAACTTCAATACAAAAGACGATGAACCTATCCCTCCTCACCAACTGCAAGTAAATAGACAGGTCCCAGCCAAGAAAAAACTAGCATTTTTTCTGGTTAAAGTTTTCTCAGTGGTTCCGTCATCCTTGACTTATGCCCTTTCAATTTCGCTGAGGGGCCACCCTGGATTTGGCCTAAAATCCAATATGGCGGCCAAAATCCAAAATGGCCGCCAATAGCCATAGAGGCTCACAATTTCCTGCTCGAAAATCAATTTTCTAACCAGGATTGACCTGTAATATTTGATGATGTTGTTGTTGCTCTACTTTTAGACTAACCATGAATCAGAATAGCACTTATCACGGACTACAGTGTACAACCGTAGAGCTACGTATAGACGCGCAGGGCTTCAGGGCTAATTCATCAGGGCGTTGAAGCATTGAGCTTGTCGTTGGTGGGTGCTGCTACAAGATGACACCTCACACGACGCATTCGGATCACGGATGGTCCATTCCTACCCCGAACATCTTCCCTCACACCGCCAAAATATCCAATTTGGCTACAACTTCTACTGAGGACGTCAGCAATGACGTCACAGATGACCCGCATATCCCTCAAGTCGTGTTCCACACCATGAAAGCTTTGCTTCGACACACCACACGACGCATTCGGACCAAGAATGGTCCCTCAATCGCTCAAACACATCCCCACGCACCTTCAGAATGACCACTTTACTTACTACCCCACAACTGCGCATGTTCAGATTGGCGGGATTTTCAATAAAAAAACATGCCAGTCTGACTCTACCCCACGAAAGCTTCACTAGGACACCTCAATCGGGCCATTCGGACCAAGCATGGTCCATCTCTACCCCAAACACCTTACTTCACACCCCTAAAATTCCCACTTTGGCTACTACTCCTACTGATGACGTCAAGGATGACGTCACAGATGACAGGGACACCCCTCAAGTCATGGTCTACACCAGGAAAGCTTCGCTTTGACACCTCACACGAGACATTCGGACCAAGAATGATCCCTCATCACTCAACAGGCCCCCACGCACCTCCCAAAATGATAACTTTACTTACTACACCCCAACTGCGCATGCGCAGATTGGCGCGACTTCCAATGAAAACAAGCCAGTCTGACCCACGAGAGCTTCACACTGATACCTCACACGGTCCATTGGACCAGGGATGGTCCCTCAATCACTCAACCAACCTCCACGAATCCCCAAAATGCCTGCTTTCTATACTACGGCCAGACTGCGCATGCGCAAATTGATGAAAACAGACGATACATTAGTCCAGTCGGATCCCACTCAATGACTCACTCACTCACTCACTCACCGTCGTTAGTGCGTCCATGTGTTAAGACGGGCGTTGGGGACGCCTCAAGGGCGTTGTGCACGCCTCACTCACTCGCTCACTCACTCCCTCACACACACACACACGCGCTCATACACTCACAGGTAACTCTACCAGGTAGCTGGATGGAAAAAAGGCCGTCATCTACTCCAAACGCACTCCATTGCACCTCCGAAACTCCCGCTTTCGCTACTACTCGTACTGATGACTTCACCGATGACGTCACAGATGACATGGAAAAACCTCAAGTCGTGGTCTACACCCCGAGAGCTACAACATGACACCCCACACGACACATTCGGACCAAGGATGGTCCATCTTTACCCCAAACACACCCACACGCACCCCCAAAATGCCCGCTTTCGCTACTACTTGTACTGATAACGTCACCGATGACGTCACAGATGATATGGATATCCCTCAAATCGGGGTCTACACCCAGAGAGCTACAAGATGACACCCCACAGGACGCATTCGGACCAAGGATGGTCTATCTCTACATATTGGGGCAGGAAAATGTGTGATTCAATGGACATTGGCCACCATTTTGGATTTTGGCGGCCATATTGAATTTTCAGACCAATTACAAATCATCCCAAAATTAACTAATTATTCATACCCCACGTAGGACTAGAAAAAAACCTTGTTTGTGGTTAGAAAATTGATTTTCGAGCAGAAAAGTGTGAGATTCTTTGGGTTTTGGCGGCCATTTTGGATTTTGGCGGCCATATTGGATTTGAGGCCAAATCCAGGGTGGCCCCTCAGCGAAATTGAAAGGGCATAAGTCAAGGATGACGGAACCACTGAGAAAACTTTGACCAGAAAAAATGCTAGTTTTTCCTTGGCTGGGACCTGTCTAAAAGTAGTCCAAATACGGCCGTGATGTCATAAGGCTATTAAATATTCATGACCTGGGCGCTCGGAACGCGAAATTCAACTGAAATAAGTAAGGTCTTACATAGCGACATACACGACTGGAGAACATTGATAGAACATTAATTATTATTGATTTAGAACGATCGGCCTCTTAATTCGGTCTCTTCACATCAATTATGTATTTTTTGTTCCGGTTATCAATGATGCGCGGTAATGGTAATCCGGTAATCTTAGGGCCATATCTGAATTAAGGGTAGTTATTACCAACAAACATTCATCATCTCCTCAAATAGATCACTACCGTCTGTATTCCAACATATTGTTGATGCATGGTGGCTATATAAAAGCGGTATATCTTGTCAGTTCGTTACATGTCGGCTGTTTCGCCACTGGAATTCATTGTACCCATAACAGAAGGCTTATCTGAACAATTCTGTTTGTCAAATTGGCATATCACTCTTTCTCAGTCAATAGCCGTAAAACCCTCATTCCTTAATCCTATCGGGTTGGACGATTTGGGACCTGTCTAGGCCTGGGGAGGGAGCAATTTCGTTCGCCCCTAAATATTTTTCTTACTCCATGAGATAGGAAGCCGATCTTACCACATTCTACCCTTGGGACAAGCTCTGACAGAAAATGTAAAAATAACAAACAATCAAGATTGCCGTTTCAATGAAGTCACAGTGATGCAACTTTTCCTGGCATAAAAGCACGAATTTGAAGAGAAATGAGGAAAACATAACTTTTCTGGTACCTCACATGATCGCCATTTACCCATAATCCTCTACTCGGCGGGTTATGCAAATAGGCTTAAACTGACCCCAATATGCAAAGTCGAGAAGTATCAGCTCTCAACTTTTTGTCTTTCCGGAGATAGCACAGAAAGTTTGGGTGGGGGGTACATAAATACCCCCAGGCCTGGTAGGGTTAGGAATCCCAGAAGTAGCAAAGTAGAAGCCACTCATTATGCAATTTCGGTTCATATTACACTAAATATGCGCCTAGGACAATGCCTGCATCACATAATATTTGTCACATCAATTTCAATTCTGCTCAGCAGAATTTACAGTTAAACATTATTTGCATTTGTAATCATGCCAGTGCTCACGTTAATCGTTTTTGAGTAGGACACTTGCCTCCACCTGGACTAGAATTAGGACACTTACCTTCATCTTGACTAGAATTAGGACACCTACCTCCACCTTGACTAGAATTAGGACACTTACCTGCACCTAGAATGTTCATCAATATAATTTGTTTCACTATTGAACACTATAAAGTCATGGGATAAATTTCCTCATTTCAAGCTAATGATAAATTGAGCTAAATATGATGTGAAGAATTGTTTACTCGAATATAAATATTAGCTGCCTGTAGCATTTCTCTGTGTGCTCTTATTTATCACAGTATTTAGATACACAGGTAATGATGAACGTCAATTTGTCTTTTGGAAACGGGGGAATAAACGTTGTACACTACTAGCGTAGAGTTAGTATCCAATCAGAAAATTAAGAGAGCCTTTGTTTATCAATACATTTAGAATCCGCAAACTGCGCTGATTTGCCATAGGTGTCTTGATGTATATAATGTCTTTTAGAGCTGATTTCTGATACAGATTTACTATGATACACATTTACCCTCCTGAACCTCGTCCGTAAACTGGCATTGCTTTACACTTGAATAGTTTACTTCCAGCTGTCTTCGGGTTGTAATTGTGGACAGTCAACTATTGTTCTCTCCAAACAATCACAAGGACCACCACGAATATTCTGAGAGTCAAATCCTGGAACGGAATATCTTCCAGATATATTCTGTCCTAGGATTTGACACCCAGAGTACACTTCGCAGGAAATGTCTGTCAGTATCTATAGGAGTGTTTTTATCAGATCGGTTTCATGAACAACGATTCAAAAATATCCTTCAATTCAGAATTCCTCTTGAATTGCGCGAATTGAAACTAATAATTTGATGTGAAGATCAATTCACACAACGATATGCTGATAAAGTCAGTTTCGATTCAGAATGAATGGCCAGAAATATATCGTAGCAGGCCTGGAACTGATCTCTTCGATTGATCGCCTAGCTGCTGGCACTTGACTGCGAACGTTTGTGGATTCCAGCAAAATTGCTATGTCAGTTTTATGAGAAGATGATCGAATCTGAGAACTGATTGCCGAATCTATACCCAGTCTGTCGGTGATTTACTCCCCGACTGATTACGATCTATGTTTGATATGTACCGGCGCCTGATCTGGGTGATAAATACGCCAGAGATTGCGATACATGGATGTGATTAATGGAGGTTCATGGTAATCGTGTGGTGAAGGTCTGAGACCTGGTATCACTGTGTCTGTTGGACTCATAGATTGTGTGTGGTTATTGGGCTTAGGCAAGCCACCATAAATGCCATGTTAAACGTGTAGACTGCAGAATATGTATACATGTAGACTACAGAAATTGACTTGTAACACTAAAAATATAGCCATGAGCTCAAAACCCATCGACTGTTGAGAATCAGATTCATATATTGGTAGTTTGGTATAATAATCCACACTGTCAGAAGGATTGGGTCAAATTGACCAAGTATTTTTATTATAGACATGGCAGACCCGAAGAAATCGGGTCAAATTCCATTTTGAACCAAAAATTTGAGTCCTTTTGACCCAACTATTTTGGGTACGTTACGTCTATACCCAAACATTCTGACAGTGTGGATTATTACCACAAAACTGTTTGAAAACTGATAAAATTAATATTGCAAAACTGATAAAAAATCACATACCAAATATATTGAAAAAACAATCATTATCCCTCGACCATGAGGGCATGTCAAGATGAACCAGGATATGAACCTACTGTCATGGGTGGTGTAGCGTTCAAATCAACTATTCATACATCGGTCCATCTGTTAACATCATCATCATCATTTTATTGCTCAGAATTCTACAAGCATGGAACACATACATCTTAAGAGTTACAAACATAGCATGACGGCTAACCATTCTCACTTCACCTTGATTTAAACACTTCTAGGCCCTGTTAAATAAACATACACAGCTTATAGGTTATTTTTCTATTTGCATTTAGTAACAGTACAAAATGATCAATATCCCGTAATGTAATATTGTGTAATATTCGGGAATTAACTTATCTCTTGCTGTTTTTAAAGCATCGCACTCTATCGAAAAGTGGGATTCATCCCCACCTTAGTTTTATCACACAAAATACACAATCGCATTTCCCGAGGTCGATTACTGTACCTCCCAGTTTCAATCGGTAAATTATGGCTAGATAATCTAAAACGAGTCATACAAACCCTATACCTTAATGGTAGCTTGTTCAAATACCGCTCAAATCTAAAATCTGTTTTAAATAGCTTATGCAAGTCACACTTTGTACTCTCAGATATAGTAGCGTGCCAATCTTGTTTAAACTGGTCACACAATCGTAATTTAACTGAATGGCTAACCCATTTAGAGTTACCTCCATCCTGATCGTACCATGGATGGATGGATGGATGTACTTGGGCACTCCATCGCACCGCGATGGGCACAGGTCGTGCGAACACGCCATGCAACCCGTTTCCCCCAACCCGGCCTACACATGATCCCTCTGAACAGTGTCACATAGACAGTGTTTAATCCCCACATTCTTATTAAACAGTATACCTTCTCTTAATTCCCATAACTACAGAAGTATCACATAATATTTCCATCTTTCAAGCCCCCTCATTCTCTCTTCTCGGACCGATTCTTAGTGGCAACTTTGATTAATTATCACCATGGACACTCATAATTAAATCTCCCAATAGCCACTCAACATTTAATATATCACCCATCGAATTTCTCTCCAACCCACTTTCTTTAATAATTGTCCTGCCCCCAACACCCTAGTAATCCTCGTCCTTGTGTCCTAAGTTTTCAAGTATACTATACATTTGTCATACCGCATTTATCTAATATGTTTTTAATCTGCAAGATCCATGGTGATGAGTAAATCCCTTTCTCATGCAGGAGATAAATGGTTTGATACATCACGGAACTTAATTTATTTTCTTTACCATAAACTAACTTTAACCAGAAATTTATCATTCTTGAATGAATTATTACTCTTAGTGGGTATCTACCCAATTCACCATAAAGCATAGCAGACATAGTGGTCATCTTCACACCCAGTATATGCTTACAAAAAGATAGACGTGTCTTCTCAATGATGTCCAAATTAGAATATCCCCAAATTTCGCAGTTATATAATAGAATAGGTAACACAAGGATATCAAACAAGTTAAGCTGTAGTGACAGTGGTAATCGGTGCGTTCTACATTTCCCAATCAGTGCATACATTGCCTTACGGCCTTGTTCTACCAATTGTGTTACACATTGATTAAAATTACCATTAAAGGCGAACCCAATCCCTAGATAGTTAAATAATCCACCATTTCCAGACACTGCTCCGAGTATATTTCTGCTATTAACTCGCCACCTACTGAATATCACAACCTTTGTTTTTGGTATATTTACAACCAGCTTCCATTTTTTACAGTACTCGTTAAGTACATTAAGTCGCTTTTGAAGACCTGTTTTGCTTTGTGAAAAAATTACCATATCATCTGCATACAATAATAACATTAATTTGAACATGATTTCAACACTATCCCATTCTAATTCTACTGCTTCATTACCAAAATCTGATAAAAAGGTTTCCAAATCAATTTACAACAAGAGAAAATAATAAAGGAGATAGATTCTCACCCTGGCGTACACCCCGAGCACTGGTAAATATACATCCATTTACCTTCACACACGATTTGATATCATCATACATATTGTGAATAACTTTCAATATTTTACCCTTTATACCCAACTGCAGCAGCTTTTTCCACAATGCAGCTCTCCATATCAAGTCAAATTCTTTTTGGTAGCCAATGAACGCACAATATTGTTTAGATTTTTTGTGCAAAAACAGATCGATGAGAGATTTGAGAAGAAATATGTGGTCCGAAACACTATAACCCTGACGGAAACCAGCTTGATTCTCGAGAAGGAGATCGTTTCCTTCTACATATAGCATTAGTCTGTTATTTAACACCCCTGTAAAAACTTTACCCAAACAACTAAGTAAAGTTATACCTCTATAATTGCTTGGTTCCTGGGGGTCGCCCTTTTTCTTAAATATTGGAACAATAATTCCTGTAGACCAACTCTCTGGTATTTTGCCAGTATCCAAAATCTTATTAAATAATATGACATACAGACTTTTAAACACAGAAAATGTACATCTGATATATTCATTCAATATACTATCCACCCCAGCAGATTTCCCATTTCTTAACCCTACCTGGCCTCAGGGGGGAGGGGCGGAAAGTGCCCTCCTATAGTGAACTTTTCTCTGCAGCTCCGGAACGACAAAACCGAGGAGGCTGAAACTTGGTGACTTTTAAGCTTATCTTATTGGGGTCATTTTGAGAAAAATGGCTTCCGAGAAGATGACGTCACTGTGACGTCATCATGGCGGCCATCTTGGATTTTTGTTACATTTCCCGGTAGAGCTTGAACCCAATATACTGTGTGGTAAGTTTCCAGCGCCCCCCTAGGCTGCGATACACCCCAAATAACCCGTTCTATTTCCTCTTCCGTTATAGCTGCATTAAGCACATCATTATCTTGGCTATCAACAACCATACCATATCAATATATACCACAATATCATCATCTTCATCAAGAGAATCTGCAATATTCATACACTTAAAATGGTCCACTAGCGACTTAATACTAGCTTTACAATCGTTGCTTTTCAACTTCCATATGTCTTTCGAATTACATTGATCATGGTCAGCAACATTTTTCACCAGCAACTCCCTATATTCCCTTTCGGCTTTATTCAATATCCGTTTATAAGTTCTCCCAGCTTCAATCACAATCAAACGATTTCTGTCAGTTCTATTTCTTCTGTATAAATTTCTCTCTCTATTATTAAATTTCTATTCACTATTAAACCAAGGCTTATCCCTGCGATTCGAAATCTTTACAGTCTGATTTATCTTCTTTTCTCCACATGATTTAGCTGCAGCTGACGTAAACATATTAACAATTTCATTACAAACATCATCAATATCCACTTGATTATGTTCTATTTGAACAATTATTGCTTCAATAGCCTCTGGATTAAACTCATCACAAAATTCTGACTCTTTTTCTTTGGTAAATATTGGGTTTGGCTTGCTATGCTCATTATGACTAATGTTTGATCTATTCGCAGATAATTTTGTGGATAAACACACTTCAATAGGGCAATGAATGTCTGAACATAAAGGATCAAAATCAAGCACTTCAAATGAACACATATGAGACAGTACTTCAGCAGATGATAACACATAGTCAACAACAGTACGTTTCATAGTCGTGAATTTTCCAATATTCCTGTCCTTGTCAATTCTCCCATTAGCTATAAATATTCTATGTGATTTACATAGTTCCAGTAATCTCTTACTATAGCTATAACCCCGATGTATGTCACGTGACACCCTTTCAACTCCTATATCAAAATTGGTCAACTGTCTTACATCGCCAATCATATTTATAGTTTCTTCATCCATATTATTTTGATTGCACACAAATTCGTCGAACTGCACATAATCGTTATTATTCATTGTATGGGAGTTAAAGTCTCCACAGAGACAGAGGTACTTATCACCACGCAACTCAATAATATCGCTTTTTATCTCTGAAAACATATCAACAGATGAGTATTTGGAGTCTTCTGGGGGTATGTATATATTCCCTATCAGTATGTTCCTGTTCAGATTCAAGATTTCATTATTTATATCAAACCACTGGACACCTTTGGAATCAGTTTTAAGTTCAGTGACCCATTTAGTCAACGGCTGTTTCACACAAGTTATGATTTCACCTGATCTACGGGTAGATAAATGCATACGATTTCTAAGATAAATCTGGCAGCCCAATTTTCGAAATTCATCTTCAAATTCAGTTATGTCTGCGTCATCTGTCTTACTTTCGCTTAGCATTACAATATCATACTTTGTTAGCGTATTAATGAATTCTTTACAGTTAAGTCGGTGTTTTAGCCCACATACATTTAGGACTAATATAGAAAGTTTTTTGTGTTGAACATTATTGCCTGTGATCTCTGGTGTAAATGTAGTCTGTGCTCCACCCCCGTACTAGCTGGTTCCTTCCATCCCCATCGGCCCCTCGTTATTGCCCTGGGTATCTTGCAGCACACTAAACCTATTGGTACTTTGTCTGTGATCGGCAACTGTTGTCCTTAACTCCACGTTGTTACGGTTATGCGTAAAGTTAGCCCCCCTCCTGTCGGTCTGGTTCCTGTAAGACTGGCGAACTCGCCGCGGTGGTACGTATAATTTGTTGTCAATATACAATTTATCGTACGAAAGTACAGCAAGCCTACCATCGTTTATTGTCTCCCTCATCACTGGTAGAAGCTTTCGTCTTTCCTCCATAATCTCGGCTGGGTACTGCTCATTAATGTAAAAATCAGTTCCCTTCAGATTCTTTGCAAACTTGTGATCTCACTTCCTCCCTCTCCTTATGTCGATGGAATCTAGCTATGATGCGTCGTGGTCTGGCACCCCGATACCCCACCTATGGACCCTATCAAACTCGATACTGTTAGATATCTCTTCATCCATACCAAGTTTGTCTTTAATGAATGTCTTGATAACGTCTTCTGTATTCTCGGGTTCTACCCCTGTTGTTTGTGGGATATTCACAAATACAAGATTATCTCTCATAGACCTAGCTTTCTCATCTCTCACCTCTGCCCTTATCTTGCTATTTTCTACCTCTAAGTGGCCTACTAAGTTACCGAGTATTCTCTCCTCGAATTCAACCACCTCTGCTCTTTCTAGGCATCTACTCACATCATTTTTCAGGCTTGTAATGTTGTTATCAAACCGTACCATTCTGTTTTCCAGTTCTCCTAGCCTGCGATTGATATCGTCAAGAAGTTCTAGCTTACCATGATAGCAGATAGGGTAGGGCTCATAACATCGGTGCGGGTGGTCAACCATATTCAATTTCAGTGTGTAAGTTTTGATGTCTGGCGTTTTGAAGTACAGCTTGTCGGATCAGATCATTTCCTGAAATCGTCTTGCATCATCTGAATGCAAAGGTCAGCAGCATTTTGAAAGGAATGGGCAGAAATCTATTTCAGTACAATTTCGACAAAAATGCCATGTCAGGGATATGAAGAAAGAAAATACTTTACATATGTTGTAGGCCTATATATGCATGTCATTGTTTCGGTATTACCAAGCAGTTACTCCAATCTGTATGTAAATATACAGTCGGTATCGTATTCTATACAAAAACAGCATACAGCCTGGAATTCAAAATAGGAATCCTTTAGACATACAAGAATGCTCTATCTCGTAATCATGTTATCAGACAAGACTGCTCACCGGGAACCCCGGCCAATCCTTGAGCCCATGCTCACCGTAGACTCCCATACATCACACATCAGTTCATCTATCGCCTTCAGCATTTAAATCAGGCGGCGCAACATTATAAGTAGTATGGCAGATAGATCGACCGAAGACATCGACGTTTTGAAGGACGTGTTGGTCAAACGAGATGTTCTGGTCGGTTGTATACGAACCATGTGATTGCAAAGGTCAGTAGCAATTTGAACGGAATTGCCAGAAACCTATTTCAGAAAAAAATCATATCCCTAACATGGCGTTTTTGCCTGCTTCTTGTTGAAATATATTTCTGGTCATTCCGATTAATTGCTACTGACCTTTGCATTCACATGATCCAAGACGAATTTCCTTCCCCAAGCAGTTTGTAGTCAAATGGGAGCTAAAACTTATAACTCAAGAGTTATTGCTTTTTTTTATTTCATAACTTAGCTAGGTTATAAGTTTTATAACTTCTGTAGGTTGGTCCCCTGAATGTTGGATCGGCAGTCTGATCAGGACTCCTGGTCACTGAGCTAATCTGCGTGTAGTGGAGCTCAGATCAACTATTGATAAAAAAAATAATAATAAAAATATTTAAACACTTTAGACCATATTCATATTAGAGCTTAGGGCCAGAGCCATAACATACATGGCTTGCCGGTCGTCTGAAAGTGGCAAAAATGAAGAGTTATTGCCCCTTTTTCATGAGCAAGATTCGGATATAGCAATGCTTTCAACATGGGCCTCGGGGAAAATCACCGTCATAAGTTTGTTAAAAGACAGTATCAGAAGCTGACAGGGACCTGAATTATCACTGAACGGTTCTAGAGTGAAAGAAGTCTGAAGAAATCATGTAAAAAATCCTTTGAAATAACTTTTTGGGGCAATTTTCAGTCCATGCCTATACTTAAGGCATGCGTGAGGCAAAAGTTTACTCGTGGTTCGCATTGTACTATGGGAAGGAAACATGGTAGTTTTTGCTATTTTTTGACGACCGGCAAGGCGTGTATTGGTGCGAATGGCTAATCAAGTTTTATTTTCATCATGCAGTATGCATTATTTGATGCTTGATGAGGTACCGGTACAGTTTTCTGTATTGCGATTACTAAATGGTGATTCAAAACACAATGTCCAATTGTGGTTTTATTTTTGTTCATATTAAGTTATAAATGCATTGCGTATGTGAATTTAACACATGAAAGCGTACTTTATCTCTGCACTATATCCACTCATTTGCAGATTATGCATAAAAAAGACCTCTTTATTGTGATGCGGGCGTATATATGTATATTTTGTGCATAAAAAGTTTGATAAATTAACAACAAACATATGAACATTCTTTTTGGGACACCCTGTACGTTCACACCATGATGCTGTGCTGAGGCTTGCTGCAGCACTTTTATCTATGCAGAGACTTATCAGCTGTTAGGATAACGTTGTGAATCCGAGTCAGGTGTTGGTTGGAAACATGATTTTGTTTTATGATCGTGCTTAAATAGTAACCCTTATCCTTTCTGTTCTTGAATCCGCATGAAAAACAAATCGCTCGAAAAGGCAGCACTTTTTAACCCTACCTGGCCTCCTATCTTCGGAACGACAAAAAATTGAGAGCTAAAACTTCGTGACTTTTTCGATTATCATATTGGGGTCATTTTGAGCCTATATGCATGACCCCACGAGCAGAGGATCATGGGTAAATTCAAAATGGCGACCATGTGGGGTACCAGAAAAGTGATGTTTTCGTCATATTTCTACAAAATATTCGCTTTTCTGTATGGAAAATTGGGTAAAAACTATTTTATTTCATATCAGATTATTATTTACTAATTTTTCATGCAGCTTTTACGAAGAAAAAAAAACAAAATAAAAAATTCGAAAATTCTGCCCGAAAAATCGTCCAAAAATGCTCTTTTTGGAAATTATGTCACAGTGACGTCATCATGGCGGCCATCTTGGATTTCTTTACATTTTCTTGCAGAGCTTGACCTAAATATTTAGTGTGGTAAGTTTCAGCTCTCTAGCCTTAGCGATAGCGAAAATATATAGGGGGGAGGCACCTTCCGCCACCTCCCGGCTGCGGTACACCCCAAATCGCCCAGGCCAGATAGGGTTAAGACCAACTGTCTTTGTTTTGCATGAGCTTTCGTAGGTATATAACCCACTTTCTCAGATCCCCCGTCTAAGGAACTGCTTGACATACCTACGAAAGCTCAAGCAAAATAAATACGGTTAGTGCTGCCTTTTCGAGAGTTTTTTATTCTCTACAGACACTGCTGTCCATTGTTTATGTTTAACTACATCGTTGAAGACAAATTGACAAAATATCAAGGATTTTAGTTGCCAGATGTAGAAGGTTGTGTACCGTCAACATTATGGACGAGCCCAAAGTGATTATTATAGAGGCGACTAATATCTGGTTCAGATTTGATGATCAAGATATGTGAAGGATTGCCACTAAACTGAACTTTTACGAAGCTTCTTTGCATAGATGATTTTAAAACTCACTGGATTGAAATATCATCCCCTCTCTAGCTTCCTCTTTCTGCCCATCTTGAAAGTGACATTTACTGACAAATGGATTTATTCTATAATACCCTTCTCCTCTTAGCATGTCTTGGAGCTGACATTTTATCTTAATGTGCAGAGAATTATAAAACTGATTTTCTGTAAATTGAACAATGAATTGTGACGGGATCATATAACGAAGTAATCTGACAAGAAGTCGTATAAAACCACATGCAAATAGTCGCCCCAAAATTGAACGCAAGAAAACAAGGGTGATGAAAAAAAGATGCCAACGTACTAATAACGTACTAATAACGTACTAATAAGAGATAAAATGTCATAATACGACTCACAAGTAATGCTCCGATGCCACGGTGCGTTTAACTACATCTGAATCGCGCTGCTATTGTAGCAGTTCACGTAGGGGAATTAGATATATAATCGAAGAGTTATGCCGACTTGTCTATGTGGTTACCCAAGTGGTCTGAAGTAAACGGGCCGCAGTTCCAGTGAAAATTGGAGCTATGCAAACACAACAAGGCGCGAGGAGATAAAAAAAATTGTTTGGAAAGTAGATTTAGTTTGAGTAATATGTCGCACAAGACCCCATTGACCTTGTCTTTTGATAAAAGTAGTTAGTTAGTCCTGTTTGCTTATCTCTTCTCACTCTGGATTTTTTGGGCGACGATTGTTTGACCTGAAATCTATGTGTGCAGGTTACTATGGGAGACAGCAACTAGTCTAGTCAGGGGTGTCATGACAAATAATAGCTAAAATAGTTGAAAATCTGACACCATGGGTCAAATGTAATCCGTATATCACGGTCCCGTTTTTCTAACCTCTGAATAGACGAGTCATAGATCATGGATGCCTGTCGCTCGAGGTCCATGATTACGTCTACGCCATAACAGAAAAAAGACATAGTTTATTGGACAGCTCCATCCACTTTGTGTCATTCACGGTTTTATTGGACGATCTGGTCACAAATTCAGAACTAGATTGCTGGCAATCATATCGAAGCCATGTATCAGTCACTTGCCTCATTTGATGTGTAGCAAAGGTGTTTAATAAACAAATATAATACTCTACTTTTATTCTTTCACAGACGGTAGCAGAGAAAACAAAATGGAGGTAGGGAGTATAAAGTAATTATACAGATATACAATAACTGAAGTTTAGATCGTTATAGCCTGGTGGAAACTTTTATTGGGTTGTTTTGACATCTGCAGTAGTTTTTCGCCATCTAATGTCTATGGCAACTGGTGGAAAATCCAATTTGTATGTGCCAAAAATAATTCCCAATCTATGCGTTAAAAAATAATGTTACCAGAAATAGTCCTGGTTTATTTGTGACATGCCATACAAGATCATTAATCTTGACATTGTAGGAAACCATATCAAAGTTTGTATTCCAGATGATTATAAATTTGCTGCAACCTGTCACGAACACAGAGTGAGAAGCTTAAAAATCCGGGATAATTTCGCGAAACACCTGATACGGAAGTTAGTTTATCGCATATTTCTGAAAAAAAAACATCGAACGCATTCATTGTTACCGATACATTGTTACAGGAACATGTAATTGCAATTGTACAGGATGGTGCGCACATGCCTGAGACGATTGTCCATTCAACCGTTACAGAACCTGTTTCACACTTCTTTAATACCGTACACTGATGTGATTTAAATTTCTAATGGTATGCGTTTCGTTATCACTGAATTTACTTGAAGTTGTGTTGGTGGTAGTCATGCCAGTATTCTGCATGTTTCCTTCGTTATACTTTATCAGGGTTGTCACCTTTAACCCTACCAGGCCTGGGCGAATTGGAGGCTTTCTCCTCTCCTATTTATTTCCGCTCCCCTTTGTGGCAGGGAGCTGAAACTGAGTCAATCTCTATAAGAATAAGTAAATAAATCCAACATGTCCATCATAATGACGTCAAGGTGCACGTGACGTAATCTTTTCGGGATCCATTTTTCGCCTATTTTTGTAACCGATTTTTTCCCCCGATATTTCTTCCCAAAAACCAATTAATTGGTAGAAAATGATTACAGGGATAACGTTTGATGTCCGGTGTTTTCACGTATAATATCGTTCTATTACCGTTTGGAAAGCGTTTCAATAGCGTTCTGAACGCGTTTTGTATTCGTTTCGTTTATACCTCGCAAACGCGTTGGATCATCGGTATGTTCATCTATCGTTCGTTTCGTTTCACTTCAAACGCGTTTGGAACGCATTTAATTATCCGTATATTTCGTTTCGCTTGAAACGCGTTCGAAACGTGTTTTGGAAACGTGTTCGAAACGCGTTTTGGAAACGCTTTCGGATCGCGTTTCATTGTTGTTGTTGTTGTTGTTGTTTAATAAATATTACGGTCTACACCACGGTTACTTCGTCGGGTGAAAATACTCAAAGATACGAAAAGATTTAGACTTAGCGCAATAAAAAACGAAACCATATCGAATATTCCCTTCAATAAGCGTTCCGTTAGCTAGCGTTTAGAAATGCCTGTAGTTTCGTTTGCGTAAACTAAGCAAAATGAAAATTACCGGACACAGAACGTTTTCACCCCTGTGTAATAAAGGCGACGCCACATATATTTATTTCATAGCACAGGGATTAATAATAGCGGCTGGGGAAAGCCACGACCCGAGGGCTTCTTGGCCTGGTTTGCATAATAAAAACACAAATTTGCGCGAGTTGAATGAAAAGAGAAACGCGTTCGAAACGCGTTCAGAAAACGCGTTCGATCAGAGCAAACGCGTTTGACGAGGAAAACGCATTTTGATAAAAGAAAAATTAAGCGATATTGAAAGCGTTTCGTTTCGTATAATCGTTTGGAACGCGTTTAAGTTAGTTCCGTTCGCGTTTTGTTAAGTCAAACTAAACGAAAATAACCGGACACCGAATGCTTTTACCCCTGTAGTTTTAGGAAAATAAATGATGTTCATGCTCGATATGCAAGAAAATGCGAATACATGGACAGTAAGGAATGAAGACACAACTTTGTGAGGACAACTAGTGGTCGGCATTTTGAATTTTGCCTTGCATATAGGATTGTGCATGTAGGTCCGAAATCACGCCAATAAAATTCGCAGGAAAGTCATAAAGTTTTAGCTGTGGGGACAACAAAATGTCTAGACTTCGGTTTTTTCAGCTGCACAAAGACTCAGACAATAGCTTCCTACATAAAGTATCTACCCCAACTCTGCTCCAATAATGAAGGTTAGGAGAGTCGGATAACGTAATTGTATTGGCAGGAACCTCTCGGAGATGTAAAATAGATGAAGAGTGCAGAAGAGCATATGCTTTGAGGATCCTTTTTTGCTATAACAAACTTCAAGTATCTGGACGTGTAGAGTTGCTATGGGGAGGGAGGGTGGATATCCACAACATTGAACTGCTTCATTAGAACTATCTGGCATTATGCCTGGTCATCAACCTACACAGCCAAATTTCCACATGTTGGTACCGCGAGGAAGGGCCCCTGAACAGTACACCTCAGTACAGTTCCAGCCAGTACTGATCAGTATCCACACATTACCACTCAGTAACTGGTCAGTACTGATTGGATACCGTACCGTACCACAAGGAACAGGACTGAACAGTACTGCATGGTAACTGAACATTAACCAACCTGTTACTGTGCAGTACTGCTCAGTTACATCTTGCAACCAGGCTGTTGCTACATGTACTGCTCAGTTCAGTACAGTACAGTTCTGAACTGTGATCACCACACATGAACTGTTCAGTTACAGCTCAGTACTTACATGTATGCCTGGCCTTTCCGTGCAGTACCGTTCAGCGTACAGCTTCGTACATGTCTTTGAAACATTGCCTGTGTACCGAGAGCTGTTCCATAAGTTAGCCCACTTTTCGCGTGTGGATCAGGAACGAAAGAAGAACAGCGTTTCTGAGTACAACAACTAGTCTACTCAAGGGGCTTTCCAATAATACAAAGGCCTGAACACTGCAATCTTACACAAAATACCGGCCCTCCTTCAGATCCGACATTCGGTATTTAACCGTCGTCACAAAGAATTTCCGAGTCTGTAATCTACATGTACCTTCTTCGTAAGACAGTTAGCACCAATTCCAAACACGAATATAATGAACATTTAACGAAGAAAAAGACGCACCAGATGGTTTCCTGCAAAAGAGAAACGATCAACATTTTTCAATGATGACTGTAAGACATCACGATGTTCTTTAAGGATGTCCACTGGTGAGTTTTGACTTTGGCGGCCATTTTGCCTGTTTTCCTATTTGGTTATCTCACTTTCCTAGGTTAAAAGATAGGGATTTCCTTCTAGTTGAGAATTTTGCACAGCAACAGTCATCCAATTTGATGAATTTTGATAGCCATTGTGATTATCTGCAAACAGTTAGAATATAAGAAAATGTTAAATACTATTTATATGAATTTTTCATGAATATGCTTCAAAACTAGGGCTATTCCCTATGTTTTCTGGGTTATCAAATGGAGCATGGGTTAGTCCATTTAACTTTGACTACAGCTAAAAAATGTTTTTCCTCATGTTACACAATTATGAATGCAACAACACACATTATTCAAAAAGTTAATTACTTTGATTTACCACCAGCGGTGGTAAGTAAAATCCTTACCAAGGACAAGTATTCATCTTTTCAAGGTCTCTGTGGGCCAGACATCAGATGATCATTGCAAATTGTTTTGTAAGTGTTATAAGGATAAGTTCTGGGTTGTAGATTTTGATCAGTTTTCATATACTCTCCAAATTATTGGCGAAAAAACACATCTGGTTTTAATGTCTTTCTGTCTCTTGAACTCGATATGTTCAGTTCATGGGTTGGTATCAAACTTTCAGTATACCTTACCCAGTAGGCCAAGAAATCACTTTCACCGTGCAAATATTGCAGGTGTATCTCCAACTCATGCCAAAGAAGAAAAACTTGAAGATCCACCGTTTTGTTTAAGTCCAGAACACCACGAATAAGCACGAATGCCTCGTGTGCAGGTACAATTGTGTGTCCCTCTATTAATAATAAAGGATTTGCCTATTGATTCATCTGTCTAACTTGTAGAAAATTGTGACCAGGATGTACCTGCTTTCTGTATTTGATGAATGGTATAAATTTAGAACATTCCGTCTTCCTATTCGGTCTCTCCACAGCATTTCTGTAGTTTCTTGGTTCCGGTTATTAATGAATCAATGTGGACCAAAATAATGGATCACCATCCGGTAATCTTAGGGCCAAATCGGAATTAAGGGTAGTTTTTACCGAACACCGTTCATCATCTCCTCGTGTAGATTACTACCTTCTGTATTCCGACATATTGTTCAGCAGCTTTTGACATGCATGGTGCCTTAACTGATAAGTTATTTCTTGCTAGTTACATGTCGATTCTCAGCCACTGAGGATTCATTGCACGCATATTAGAAAAGTGTTGTTGTCAAATTGGCATATCACTCTTTCTCTGTCACAAGCCGTATCCCAGGAACTATCATCCCAGGAATAGCAAATTAGAAGCCATTTCTTATACAATTCCGAACAATATTTTACCTTTCCCAACCCCCAGTTTCCTATAACGTAACGCTTATATTACACAAGATATGTACGTAGCACAAGCACTCCATCGCATCTTTTTTTACATCAAATTTGAATTCCGCTCAGCGCAATTTAAAGGTAAACATTATTTGCATTTCTAGAGTGTTAATCGCTTTTGATTAGGACATTTACCTCCACCTTGACTAGCATTTTCATCAACATGATTTATTTCACTAGAACATTGAAGCCATTGGGCAAATCACCTTGATTTATACTAATGCTAAAGTACGCTGAATATAACATTTACTATGTGGAGATTTGTTTACTTCCGTAGAAGCAAATTTCCCTGATTTAAATATTAGCTACATGTAGCATTTTTCTGGATGCTCTTATTTCTCGAAGAACAGGTACAAACAGGTACTGAGAAACAACATTATTTTCGTTCGTAAACGCCGTATCACTGCATAAAAAAATATATATACATTCATTTAGGTAACAAAAAGAAGTTTGCTGGTGTGGAGCAGTAATATAAGAAAAATAACGAAAAAACCTTCTCAACTTTCTACATCATTATATTCCGACTGCAGTTTCGAACGTAATGTTCTTTTCAAGGAATACTGTTTTCAAATGACAGACTGGTATATATACAAATACAGGGCACAACGGTCGCTAGACGACGTGCCGGGCTTAAGCAAGCAGTGACTTGATAACATGCTGACATTAATAGAAACAGTTGGTCACAATAAACATGAAAAGAGAGATTAAAAGGGATAATTCAAACGAGTACAATACATGCAGTAAAGAATAATCAAAATCAAACATAATTGGTTTCGAAGCAGAGGTGGGTATTTTCAGGATATGACATGCTTCAACAGTTTGATAAATACGTACATGTATTGCATGAAATCTAATTTCACAAAGCTGTTAAACAAACAAAATAACAAATATATTCAAGGTCTATGTGATCCGTTTAATTCGGAACCATACCTTTCTATAAACATCGTTTCTTTAACATCCAATAAGGCTTGATTCTCATTTAGTACTTTGTAAAAAGGGAAAACTTTAAAAGAAGGGGTCAAATGTATGGCACACTGTCTGATGTGTCGGCTGACAGGGAGATGACAATGGTTTTCATTATTAATCTGTTGCCTGTGAACAGTTAATCTAGATCTTAAATCTGTGGTTTGACCGATATACTGTTTTCCACAGCCCTGACAAATCAGTGCGTATACAACATATTTACTGTCACATGACATGTTGAATTTAACCTCAAACACAGAATTTGTGTCATTGAATTTAATGCTAGGTCCTTCTAGTATATGGATGCATGCGCCACATTTCGATCGGTTACATTTCGCGACCCGTGCATCTAACTGGCTTTCATTTAGTATATTGAAAATGTTTGTTAATGTATGGTTTAAATATGACAAACGATTTTGTCCACATTTGCCATACATAAACTATACAGTTACATGGGTGGTATTCGCAAATATACTAAATGTATAGTAAATATAAATTTTTCTGTGGTGTACACTGATAGATTAGAATTGTCCCATTATCCAATCACACGATTGCTAGCAGAACTGATATTAATAATCGGGATGTTATAAAAGAAAGGTGTTCTAAACGAGCATTTGTATATCAATACACCCAGAATGCGCAAACTGCGCTGATTTGCCGAAGATGTGTTGGTGTATATATTGTCTTATGTGGCTGATTGCTGATGCGCATTTACTCTTCTAAACGGAATGCATCTTTTGCTTACTGGCAATGTTTTCCTCTGGAGCAGGTCATTTCCTGCTGGTTGCAGTTGAGAACAGTCAACTATAATTCTCTCCAAACACGCATGAGGAACACCGCGAAGGATGTGTCTGTCAATATCTATAGGGGTGTTCTTTATCAGCTGGATTTCATGGACCTTGAATTGTGGAAATTGAAATGATTTTATGTGACGTTGAATATACAAAACTATACACGGATATGGCCAATATCGATTTATAACGAACGGTCAAAAATATATTCTAGCATGCCTGGAACTGATCTTTTCAATTGATCCTCTGTTGCCACTTGACTGGGGGTGTTTGTGTATTCCAGCAAAATTGCTCTGTCAGTTTTATGAGAAGATGATCGAATATGGTCGGCAAATCTATATCCAGTCTGCCGGTGATTTACCCCCCTTCTGATTATGATCTACGTATGATATGTGCGGCGCCTGATCTGGATGATAAAACTAGAAAGATTGCGATACATTGATTTGATTAATGGAAGGTAATGGTCAGCATGTGGTCACGGGCTGGGACCTGATATCAATGTGTCTGGTGGATTCATAGTTTGAGTTCCTGGTTGGCCACAATAAAGGCCATGCTGCACAAGAGGGCTACAGAAATTTAATACTTAAAATCCTAATGGGCTCTAAACCCGTCGATTGTTGGGATTCAGAGTCAGATAGTGCTTAATTTGGAAAGATTGGGCATAATAGAGTTAGGTATATACTTGTACCGCAAAACTATTTGATAACTGAGCTAAAATCGCTTAATATCTTCAAAAGGCATCCTGCCCATCGTCCGATTCATGTGTGGTGTACATATATGGGAGGACAGTTAGCTAGGGGTTTTCAAGACTTATAATTGGACCTATTTTATCTGCAAGGTACTTTGACGAGAGCAAGGTGGAAGACAAATTTGCTTTTACTTTAACCTTTGACCTTATAAAATAGGTCAAGGTCAGTAAACGTCAATATGTTTGGGGAAAATGAGCAGAATTGCATCTGTAGTGTAAATCTAGAAAACCTTGTCAGTACGCCGAATCGTTTTCTACCACCCTTTCAACGTTTTATCTTCAATAGCCTTCTGGCCCATCGCCAGATTCAACTTGTGTACGAATTTGGAAAGCCTAACTATAGTACTCCAAAGGATATCATGCTCAAATCAAATACGGGCAGACAGACGGGCAGACAGATGACGCCGATGACGACAAATGCCCTTAAAGGGGTAAAAATAACCTGGCATGAAGTAAATATATATAATACGTTATTATATCAATTTATCTATGTCATTACATATCCGCCGATATGAAATATATAGTTAAAATTATGTAACTTGTACAGTAATTATACATGAATTTTCTTTAAGTATCGTCTGCATGACATGTACTCTACTTCAATTATTCAGCACTATACCGCATCTCAATTTTATAAATCACATAAGGGAGTAGATGACGTTCACATCTGAGATTGAGAATGTGCGTAAACTTCCAGTAATAACTTGTAAGACAAATCGTGAAACAAAACCGGGGAGTCACCACACTATTTGCAGAAATATTGCGAAATTTGTGAATACAACCTGTGTCATTGGATTAGTGTAAAAAGAGTCCGCGTTCATGTCTGAAGCTCATTTGACTGATTCCACAAGGTCAAATGTTTTTTAATTTGGCACAATTCTTGAAAAATATGAAATAAAAATGGGTGGGGGGTCAGTATCCTTATTTCTAAATGGCAGCAATTTATCACATACAGATGCCTTGTAAGCCCTACCCAGAAAGGGGTAGAGTGGTGAACTGGGGTGGAAGTGGGAAAATGTGCATGGCGATCATCTCCAAGTAAATTGCTGGAATTGAAATTGTATGAATTATGGGGGCATCAAAAGCATAATTACTAGCCTAAGGAGCACCCTTCGCCGCCCGACCATTGAATAACACAGGCCCATCGTCGGAAATCGTTTTCCACCACCCTTGTAATGTTGTGGTTATTTGTTTCCTGTATATGGTGGAATTCTGCTGGCGAACGTTTCGTCCCCGAGGTTTGCCCTCTCTACAAATCATGGTGATTGGAGTGTGTGACTGGTATACATGGTGGAGAATGAAGCGCTTGGTTGGCGTTGGGCTGGAGAATGAAATGCTTGGTTGGCGTCGGGCCTCACGAGTATTTGTTCCGAATACGAACTTGCATTTTGTAAATGCTCCCCTGTTTGGGCCGCCTTTTACTATCTGGCCGTCACATAGTTCATCATTTTCCAACAGATGCCTTGATACCGCTATTACATCATCGATCTGAAATATTTGTATCTAATACCGCGCAAGCCGCTGCTAGGGACCGTGTGATCATGTCATTCAAGATGGCCCCATGAACAACTACAATAAAAGCGTGACTGGGACACAAATCATTACAGAGATCACTATTGGTTTTCTGTGATGATTTTAGAAATAGGCAGTCAGTATATTCGTCTGTGGGACCATATGACTTCTTGTGATCAGTACTCTGGCATCGTTTTCCACCATACACCCTTTTGATGTTGCGTCTAATATTTCACTTTGGAACGGCTGTAGATAAATGATTTTGGTGTGGCAGATAACAATATGTGTTTACTCTCATCCTAGTGTTATGTGTCGGACTACTATTGTTATAAATTCAGCCTGTTCTGAATAATTCTAAAATCCCCATGTTATATCTCCATAGGCACATGGACATGTTATATCTCCATAGGCACATGGGCATGTTATATCTCCATAGGCACATGGACATGTTATATCTCCATACATGGATGTTATATCTCCATAGGCACATGGACATGTTATATCTCCATAGGCACATGGACATGTTATATCTCCATAGGCACATGGACATGTTATATCTCCATAGGCACATGGACATGTTATATCTCCATAGGCACATGGACATGTTATATCTCCATAGGCACATGGACATGTTATATCTCCATAGGCACATGGACATGTTATATCTCCATAGGCACATGGACATGTTATATCTCCATAGGCACATGGACATGTTATATCTCCATAGGCACATGGACATGTTATATCTCCATAGGCACATGGACATGTTATATCTCCATAGGCACATGGACATGTTATATCTCCATAGGCACATGGACATGTTATATCTCCATAGGCACATGGACATGTTATATCTCCATAGGCACATGGACATGAACGTGATAATCCCCATGTTATATCTCCATAGGCACATGGACATGAACGCGTTCTACTTCCGTAAGTGATTAATCATACGCTATTCTCTATCCAACTGCAGGTAATTTCTCCTTAATCGACAATTTGTTTTGCAAGTCTTCCTCTCTCGCGAAAAGATTACCCTGACTACAGCCCTGATGTTGCTGCCAACAGCTTATTGAATATAGATGGATTATGTCTGCCTTGAATGTACGCAGCCTAAATAAAATATCTTAATCTTCTTCTTCTGTAAGGGTAACGACCTTTAGACACCCGATGGATCGAAGGTTTGACCAGGAATCTCTATAATTGACTGAAGATATTAACCTGCTGGCATGGGTCGAGTTCAAATCAACTGTAGATGGATCTATTCATCCATTAATCATGTTAGCAGATAGGGTCAGGGTCATAGCATCGTTGCAGATGAACAACCATGTTTACCTTCTTAGCATTCAAGGTGTAAGTGCTGGTGTCTGGCGAAGTGCAGCTTGTAGTATATGATCATTTCAATCATATCCCATCTTTTAAATGCATATCTGCGGAATATATCTACATTATCCCTATTTGGACTAAGGTAGCGACTCGTGGAGACTTTTAGATACTCACCTCGTTTCACTGGAGCGTGGCGAGTGGCGAGTTTTGCCATCTTAAAAGATAGGGCCAAAATCGCCTTGTTTTCCGTAGCGTGGTGAGTAGCGAGTTATTACATGTTAACAAATTGAACAAAGTCTCCACTCTCCGGCGCGTGGTCATTGGCGAGTTTCTGCTGGTGGACTGTTAGCCCCCGAGGCCTGCCCTCTGTACATGTCATTCGACAAATATATGTAGGTTTATTTTCTGGTTTGAGCTGACCGTCAGCACAGCTCCCGAGCTAACGTATCTAATTCAGCTTAAACCGGTGCTAGGGGCCGTGTGGATACTTCAAGGTCTCCACATGAACAATCGCAATAAAAGCTCGGCTGAGATACTTAGACTAGATCCCAGAATTCACCGTATTCTCGGGTCTGAATGTGAGATGCCGAGGGAAGATTTCCTGTAGAGTCATATGGTTGCTTTTTAGTCGCCAGACGTCGTCAATTTTCCCCATCTCTTGCATATCGCTCCAATTTATTACCTGTATATGATAAGATTATGCTAGTTGACTGTTAGTCCCCGAGGCTCACCCTCTGTGCATGTCATTCGACAAATACATGTAGGTTTATTCTTTTGGTGGGAAATGGGAAATTTATTCCGTACAACGTCGTGCATTACAGGTTAGTTTTTCTAGGTTTTTTGCATTTACTAGGTTTACCCCATGTTGTGGCGTTTACTCCATCAGTCGTCCACGATGCTCAACCATTAACATCAAAGGAGTTATTTGTTTGATCTAACCGTCATCACAGCTCCCGATCTAGAGTATCTAATTCCGCTCAAGCCGGTGCTAGGGGCGGGGTAGATACTTCATAGTCTTCACATGAACATCTGCAATACTTAGGCTACGTCCGAGAATCCACCGTATTTTCGGGTCTGAATGTGAAATACAAAATCGACTAACCGACCTGTATTCAGCAACAACAACAGGCTGATATGTGGGCTGATTTTCAACAAAATACATCAACTTCTCTTGACGGCTCAGGTATCCACTACGAAAATGAGATGCTTATATTCACTACGACTCTGCCAAGTGACTCCATTAGCTTTCAAAAAAGTGGAAATTATACAACGATCGCCAGCTCAAGCTGTCATCTGTCATGGTGACAAAAGCTGTCATCTGTCACTGTGACAATCAAGTTCTGAGGGGAATTTCAGTCTGTGACCTCTACAACATTGGGATTCGTTTTGTGTACGAAACAGTGCAGGCCATCCTAAGCCTTACGATGTGGGGCATTACAGTTTAGTTTTTCTGGGTATTCTTGCATTTACCAGTTTTACCCCATTTTGTGGCGTTTACTCTATCAGTCGTCCACGATGCTCATCCATTAATATCAGATGAATTATTTGTTTGAGGTAACCGTCATCACAGCTCCCGAGCTAGCGTATCTAATTCCGCTTAAGCCGGTGCTAGGAGCCGTGTGGATACTTCATAGTCTCCACATGAACACCTGCAATAAAACGCGGCTGAGATACTTAGGCTACGTCCGAGAATTCACCGTATTCTCGGGTTTGAATGTGAGGTGCCGAGGGAAGATTATGGTTGTTTTTAGTCGCCAGACGCATTTCCTACACGTGTTATAGTATTGTCTATTCAAGGAGAATTCCTATCAGACTGTATATCGTTCCTATTCCATATACAGCCGTTAGTTCTAACTACTTCCGGGTCAGTAAACTGCTATCCACTCCAAACATTTTGAACGCTGATCAAACGTCTGGTCGGTTGTATAAAACGATATTCACAACGCCGATCTATCCAGAAATCGTCTTGAATCACGTGAATCCAAAGATCAGCAGCAATTTAAACGGAAGGGCCAGAAATATGTATCAGAAAACTTTGGGAAAAAATGCCATGGTAAAGGATCGTAATTGTATTCTGAAAATGTCGGTGATACATTGTATACTTATCTGCTTGATAGATGACCTGATGTGTGAGGTATGCCAGTCTATGGTCAGTATGGAGTCAAGGATTAGCGGGGTTCACGGTGAACATTTTAGTCTGTTAACATGGCTAGGAGATAAAGAAGACTTGTTTGTCTATTTGACTCATATTTTGAATTCCAGACTGTATGCTCTTTTGCGTTTTTGTATAGGATATGATACAGACTGTATATTTACATACAGACAGGAGAAATAGTTTGGTAATACCGAAACAATGGCATGCATAAATAGGTCTACCGGAACTAATATGTAAATTATGCTTCCATGAATCTTACTTTTTGCGTAAAATCAAAGACATCCATCGGATCGACAGGCTGATCAGGTGTCCTGGTCATTGACATAATCCGAGGGGAATGGAGTTCAGATCGAATGCTTATATATAAATTTATCCCGTTAGCACATTCGGTTAGGGCTATAGCATCGGTACACATGTCTAATCAGCTTTGATTCTGATCATGCAGCATGCATTGATGTTTGTCGATGTACCAGTACAGCGTTCCTTGTTGGGAGTACAACGTTCACATCATGGTGCTGTACTGAGGCTTACTGCAGCAGTTTTTATCTATGCAGATTCTAATCAGCTGTCACGGTTATCTTATAAATAAGGGCCAGGTGTTGGTTCGAAACAGGATTCTGACTTAGGATAGCGCTGATATAGTCGAACTTATACTTTCTGTTCTTGTATCCACATGTAGTCCGTTGAAGACAAATTGGCACAATTGCCAGGGGCGGACGGTTGTGTTCCTTCAATAGTATGAACGAGCCCAATATTTTTACATCTTAGCTTGCTAATGGCATTTCACGTTTCACCTAACACTACCCTTAGCTCATTGACTTCATTCTCCGTGTATGTCGCCAGATGTCAGCTTTCCCAAGCACCGAGTCACATGTCCGCTCCATTTAAACGAGCCAATGAAATTTTCCGTATCCAAATATTTTGACCTGGGAATCTCAGACATCAGACATGTCAATTTCACTTGAGTGCTCGAGGCGCAAAACTGTGGGATTCTACGCGAGACCAAACCGAAGTTGTGCGAATTAGCTATTTTATTTCTCACTCCAATGGAGCATGCTTCTTTGTTTTTCTTAAGAAAAATCATATTACAAACGGCCTAACATATTTGAAAGAAATAAAATCGACGGCTGTTCACCGGAAAAAGATTCTATTTTGTGATGAGGGCACTTCGAGGCCCACCAAGGGATCGTTTCTTACTTACTTACTTTATTTCCATACATGAATACATATAGAAACAAAAAAATATATATACATATATCAATGATTGTTAAAAAACAATGCCATGTACAAACAAGATTATCCATCGCTTTCTGGAGGTGTGTGTTCGTTCTATGAATGTGATTACGCCGATGTCGGTTCTTATGGGACCAATCGGATGTGACCATTTGAAACGCCCTAATATACCCAGATATCACCCGTTACCCCATGGCTACGTACAGGAGTTGCTGCGTATGTTCGTGATATGCGTTGATGATATTATTATAGAGGGGACCTATCTGGTTCAGATCTGATTATCGTGATATGTGGAGCATTGTTAGTAAAGCTAAACCTTTACAAAGTTTCCTTGCACAGATAATTCATCTATTGAGGTATAGCTGAAGTTCATTGGAATGAAATACCACTCTTTTCGCATTGACAAATGATTTTATTTTATAATAGCCCTCTCCTCCTAGCATTTCTTGGAGCTGACATTTTATATTAATGTACCAGGGAATTACATGACAGATTTCAAGTACAGCAAACAATAACATGTTGCGGTGGTGGGATCAGATAACGGGATAATCTGACAAGAAATCCTACATGTATGAACCCACGTGCAGATATTGAACCTCCGAACAGGGTTGTCTCCCATTATGCAAGATAAGCACCCCTTGTATCGCCACTTAATATGTAGGCCTGTAACAAAACTTTTCGTAAAATAAGATCAATGACGATTTTTTTTCAAACCAACGATCGTTAGCTTTGATGTGTTGTTATTGTTGCTGTTGTTGTAGAGAGGTGAACAGCTAATACACGGTCGTCAAAAATAGCAAAATCGTCATGTTTCCTTCACAGCTAGAGTGCAATGCGAAACTCACGAGTAAACTTTTGCATCACGTATACTGTAAGTATAGGCACGGACAGAAAATTGCTAAAGAAAGTTATTTCAAAGGATTTTTACATGAGTTCTTCAGGCTTCTTTCACTCAAGAACAGTTGAGACCAGATAGTCTTCAGATCCTAGATGTCAGCTTCTGGCACTATATGAACAGACTTATGACAGTGATTTTCCCGAGGTCCATGTTGAAGGCATTGCTGTATGCGAATCTTGCTCCTGGAAAAGGGGCCAATAACTCTTTTTTTTTGCTACTTTGAGACGACTGGCAAGTCGTGTATCAATCATTCACCGATTGACCGTTTTCTTTTGTCTGCCGAATCTCCCAGATGCGCTGCAGTTGATTTTTTAACTCAAGTTGTTGCAATACAGAACACTTCTGATAATCTCGCTCTTTTATTCTTCGTCAAACGCTACATGGCTGGGGCGAGATACTGTACAGCATATGATACACGCAGCATTGGAGGTGAATTTCACTTTTTATTTACTTGCCCGCCGTTCGAATGAAGAAATTCGAATGAAGTACATACCAAGATATATATATATGCAAGGCCAAATGTCATCACGCTCAGAGAACTATTCCAATCAGAAGATAAGCGCAAGCTCATGAATCTCTGTAAATTTAACAAGGAAGGAATGATAATTATGTAATTATTAGTAATGCCTAAATGTATATTGTATGTTTAACCCTATCTGGCCTGGGCTTTTTGGGACCTGTCCAGTCCTGGGGGGCCGAAATGGCCCCCCTAATTATTTTTCTTATCCCTTGAGCTAGGGGGCTGAAACTTACCACACTATACCCCTGGGTCAAGCTCTATCAGAAAATGTAAAAAAATCCAAGATGGCCGCTTTGATGACCTCACAGTGACGTCATTTTTTGGTCGATTTTTCGGTCGGATTTTCCGAAATTTTATTTATGCAATTTCTGCATGATAAATTAGTAAATATTAATGTAATGTGAAATAAAATAGTTTTTGCCCAATTCTCATCGCGGAAAAGCAGAAATTTTGAATAAATATGATAAAAACATCACTTTTCTGGTACCCCACGTGGTCGCCATCTTGAATTTTCTCATGATCCTAAAAATGACCCTAATATGATCAACTATAAAGTCCCGGAGTTTCAGCACTCCATTTTTCGTCGTTCCGGAGATAACGCAGAAAGTTTGGTAGGGGGGTCATAATGCCCCCCAGGCCAGGTAGGGTTAATGTTTCTTCACTTTTGAAACGATCATCCGCCATCTGCAACTCACATTATATACCTCTCGTGCCACCCTGAGTGGTTAGATTATAAAAACATGATTGATTGATTGATTGTTTGTGATATGCGAATCATGACAAATAATAGCTACAGCACATAGTTTATTGAACAGTGTTATTCACTTAGGGTTTATCAGACTATCTGGTCACAAATTTAGGAGCAGATTGCTAGCAATCATATCAAATTTATGTACTCTATCAGTCAGGCGTTTCGCTTGATCTGCAGTAAAATGTTTGACTAAATAAACACAATACTCTATATTTTTTTCACGGACACTACGGGCTAGCAGTGAAAAAAATGGTAAGTATGAATTATGGTTATACAATAACCTAAGTTTAGATCGTTATAGCCCGGTGGCCATTTTTAAAGATTGAGTTGTTTTAACATCTGCAGTAGTTCTCCACCATCTAATGTCTATGGCAACTGGTGGAAAATCCAATTTGTATGTGTCAAAAATAATCCCCAATCTAAATTATGCGTTAACAATAATGTTACCAGAAATAGACCTGGTTTATTTGTGACATGCCATATAAGATCATTACTCTTGGCATTGTAGGAAACCATATTATCGTTTGTATTCCAGATGATTTTATCTTTGCTGCAACCTGTCCCGAAGACAGACAGCGACCCCTGGAAAACCAGGATAACTAAACACCCAGTATACGTAAGTTATTTCCAAAAAATTTGTTTCCCATATTTCCAAAACATCATTGAACAGTTACATTGTTACCGGTGCGTATGATTGCAAATGCACAGGTTGGCTCAGACGAATTTCCCATTCTAGCAATCTTGAACCTGTTTCATACAGTATACATGTACGATTCTCTAACATTAATTAAACGTCTAATGTTATGTTTTCCTATTAGTAAATTTACATGACCTTATGGTGGTGGTAGTCATGTCTGTATTCTGCATGTTCCGTTCATTTCGTTCAGTGTTAAAGGATTCCCTCGGAATACTATTCAGAAAGCCTATTACTAAATTAGCTTCCGGTTGGCTGATACGGCTCAGCTTTGTTAGACGAACGAGAACTAGGGATGATGACCACTGACGGCTGGAGTTAAATGGTTATCAAGACTGAGCAAGAACCCAGTTATAGGGAATACATGATTTCAGAACATAGCAATAAATCAAGTAGTTTATCCGATACTATAGATCATCTGAATCTGGTATTTATATCCTAACGATGACTTGCGGGATGAATTATGGCTTTATATAGTGAAGAATATTTGGTTTAATGGTACTGGACGCGTTCGTTTATGCCCAACATGGTGGACTTGTCTTCCTGTACGAACGATAAAATTCATCTACGACCACAGGAGCTTAATGTTTTGTAGTATCGTTAAGAGATATAAGCAGAATGTCCAATAATAGACTATTTCCTTGCAAAACTGTCACTGGTATTTCCGATATTGGACTATTACAAGTCAATATCTATAGCGTTGTGCCAAAGATAAACGCCATTGGATTGCATTAGTCGCATTGGCTGGCGTTCAGATTGTCGGACACCAATAAACTCCGCCGAGAAATGGAAGTCAGGGATATAACCGTACGTGATGGAATTTAAAATATAACCGTTGTTGATTTTCTATATTAGTCTTTGTAAATTTTTCTCATGAGTATATATATCTCCACAATAACGACGAACACTATCTGTTAATCAAATGTCAGTACCCCATTGATCAAGGCTTTCGATAAAATAGCAATCTCGAACTTGTTTCTTCAAATCATGTGATGGAGATAGTGACTTGAATGGAGCTTTTGTACTTCGATATTAACCCTATCTGGCCTGCGCTTTTTGGGAACTGTCCAAGCCGGGGTTCATAAATGACACGAAGTGCCGTCGTCTAAAAGCTGTTGAAGTGCTCTGCCAACAGAGATCCTGTGAAATGGTGAGCTAAAAATAATGCAGATGATACACTCTAAAATTCTGGCCGATAGATTGCAAAATGGTTCAGAGAATATCTTGAGATTCGACATTCATGTCTTAGACGACCGAGGGGTGGGGGGCGAGACGGCCCCCGATACAGGAACGACAGATAGATGATATTTTCTTTATTTCCTTGATTTGGAATATCGTAGTCCTTTTTCGTTTGTACATGCACTACTGGCTTTTAGATTCATCAGACTTTTATGGCTACCATCATCATAGTATGTCAGTATGTGGTATGTCGAGACGTCACTGACTTCGAATCCGTTTGAATTTTGAAATGTGTCATAGAAGAGCGCTAATGAATGGCTGACCTATATATTGAGTCAAAACAACTCCCATATTAGGAGGAATGACGTAGTCACTCGAGGAAGATGTCACCCTAAACACAATCGGCGTGTAAATTGTGATTGGCTCGTCTCTCGTTAGTAGGTGGAATTTGCTCTCGGATTTGAACACTGGTGGTGGACAGATATATCAAGTGGGAACGTATAAATTGGCCAGGTGTAAAATAGATGAGTACGCAGCTTCAACGGAATTCATCAGCTTATGAAGAGTGTATACAAACTGATCTGATGTGACACAGTTTTAAGTGGATTCGCGTATACAGATTCCCTCTTTTCGGATTATTTACATCAACAGTAGTTGGTTTTAACTACCTTCGAATTGTAGTTGATGACAGTGAAATGAAATACCGTCAAGGGACGTGTCTGTGAAATGTCTTATATGGGATGTAATTTATCAGAGGGGCTTTACGACCCTCGATTCACAACATCTTGACCCATGCGAATTAAAACCATTCATTGATTTTGTGTGTGGAGGAATTCACACGATAATGTACTGATATAAACCATTCTTCAAAGGTCAGTGTCAATTCGAAAGAAATGGGCTGAAATATATAAGCAGGCCTGGAACTGAAATGTCAATTCATCGTATGTTGGTACTACTGAACTGTGGATGTGCGAATTCCGGCAAAATTGCTTAGGCGAATTTATGAGAAAATGATCGAATCTCGAAAACGATTTGCCCAATCTATATCCAGTCTGTCGGTGATTTACTTCTTCTCTGATTATGATCCATGCGCACTATATGTGGTGGCGCCAGATTTGGTTGATAGAACGGAGAGATGCATGGCCTGTAATACTTTCATGTGATGGATGGGGGCATGTATGGTCAGCATGTGGTCAATTTTGAGACCTCGGATAAATGTTGAGAATTCTTGCTTGTGACTCTCTCTCTGATGGATTTGTATTCTGACTTCCTGAACGTGCGTGTATTTAATATTTAACGTACGCGTATCACAATCATTATGCATAAATATATACTAAAAATAATGTCTGATAATCGGCTATACATATTGATGGAATATGATGGTCATTTGGACAGACCGGGAACGCTGAGGCACGAAAGATTTAGCCACGGGAGATAGCCAGTGACAGTTATAGTTAAATGATTGTCAGTCAAATGCTATTGTCCATAGTTTATTATGCTAAAGGTATTGATAAGTAGAAAATGAATGACATTAAAAGATCTCAAATGAATAAAGCAACTTATCCAATACCAGGCAATGGCATAATATCTCACCTATAGGATATTCAGACATTCCAACAGGTCTTTCGATTATTCACGCGGAAATTCTTTTTAAAGATGACGGCTGAATATTGAATGTCGGATTTAACTATGACTTTCAGGTTAAATTATTACTTGGTGGAGTACACTGGTCTAGTGTTATCGTATGAAAGTGTAATCGGCACGCCACAGGAATCTTGTCCTATTTCATGATCGAACAATAACATTCGATCACGGCCATAGTACGCCAAAGTGGTTCATTTTATTGTAATATCGTTGCATGGTTGAAGTGGAAGGTTTAATTCAATTAACCCGTTTCTGGAAAAACTGTCACTGTCATTTCTGATACTGAGCGGTTATGACCGAGGTCGTCCAAATGGATTGACCAAATAGACCATTCACAAGCCAATACTGCAATGATGCGACAGTAGTAGTATAAGAGCATTACAGAGCCTATTGACCTACTTTTTTGTTCCCCCCGGGCCGTATTTGGGGCGTAACTTGATCACGTGATCAAGGCATGTCTAGATGGTGGGAGTGGGTTCAAAATGGCGGCTGATGTGGGAGTGGGTTCAAAATGGCGGCTGATGTGGGAGTGGGTTCAAAATGGCGGCTGATGTGGGAGTGGGGTCAAAATGGCGGCTGATGTGGGAGTGGGTTCAAAATGGCGGCTGATGTGGGAGTGGGTTCAAAATGGCGGCTGATGTGGGAGTGGGTTCAAAATGGCGGCTGATGTGGGAGTGGGTTCAAAATGGCGGCTGATGTGGGAGTGGGTTCAAAATGGCGGCTGATGTGGGAGTGGGTTCAAAATGGCGGCTGATGTGGGAGTGGGTTCAAAATGGCGGCTGATGTGGGAGTGGGTTCAAAATGGCGGCTGATGTGGGAGTGGGTTCAAAATGGCGGCTGATGTGGGAGTGGGACAAAATGGCGGATTGTAGAAAAACGTATAAAAGGAGGCGATTTTTAGTGGTGGGATGTATTCATTGCACTACTTGCCTGACCTACCTGACCTGACCAGCCTGCCTGCCTGCTTGCCTACCAGCCTGACTGCCTGCCTGCCTGCCTCACCTCTAGCCTGCCTGCCTGCCTGCCTGCCTCACCTCTAGCCAGCCTGCTTGCCTGCTTGTATGAGCTGTGGAGAACCTTTCACTTTTTTTCATTTTACCAGTGCAAATTCACCAGACTATTACACCGTTTTTCACCAGCCTGAGCCCACAGTCATCCCAGCAAGTGAAGCTTCAAAAGTACCGTGTTCGCCTCATTGATGAGATGCAGCTGACCAGTATCACTCAGTAACACCAATCAACACCTTACACGTATGTAATATAAATTATTTTTAATAATATCTATGCTAGGAAATCCCCCCCCTTCTCGAAATTTTTCAGCTTAGGTCTTTAGGAGAACGTGTCACAGTGAAAAAAGACATCACAGTTATTTCCCTATATTATGGAAACTTTTAGCGGCCAAGTTTAGTATCTATAGGTAGGCATTTATATATTGGCAGAATTTTCTCGTGTAACTCAACCATCCTTCACATGGATCAGCTGTTTTTATGTCAACAAAACAGCTCTATTTTTAGTTTCATTCGCGCGATTGCATGGACGTCCACTGCCGGTTTTGGACCATTTATCAATGCAAATTTCACGTATTTTCTCAAGCAGCTCATGACATATAAAGCTCCAATAATTCTCCACATATGCAGTCAGTCCTCCGGGATATTTTTCCAGCAACTTGACAAGGAACACGGAATGGGACACCGTACATTTGTACTACGTTACACATTCCCGCTACATCATGAAATATCCGTACACCATCACTATATATGCCTACGATCTTACTATTTATAGAGTTTGTCGCTCAAAATCACTCATTGACTTTATCAACAAGAATTACACCATGCCTCGCGCATGGCTCAGCTGAGATTACAGCGTAGTACTGTCAGCACCAACAACGAACTGGCAGACGACATGATCCAACAATTGACTAAACAGACAAGATCTCTCCTACCCGTACGTTTCAGTTTATCTCAAAGTGTTCACAATACATTCTAGAATAATATGATGCACGAATTTAAGAGTTTTGTGTCACAAAATGGCGCATAGGATGACAATTGGTACAATTCCCCGGATAATCGCAGCTTTCCAACCATTGCGCCATCTGAACCTTATTACGCAAGGGAGACAACTCGGTCTAGGCCAATCCTCTCATTCGCGCATTTCCATAAATTTTGCCTTAAGTAGGGGTGGTCATTTTTTGTGGGTTTTACTATGGGCTGTGAGATTGTAGAATACGCTGGGGAAAAGCTATGAAATTTGTTTTTAAGTACTGGGTAGGTCTGTATATAACCCCATAGGCCTACTGGCTCAGTGCATAGGTGCATATTGGGTGGACATGTTGAGGTCTAGGTGAGCCCCTAGTGAACCGATGATGTCGGTTGAGGTCTTATTTTGAAGCTCTCGTGGAGTAGCATCCCACTGGACTAATGGTCCGTCCGTGTTCAATGGTCTGCGCATGCGCAGTCTGGCCGTAGTAGAGAAAGCAGGCATTTTGGGTGTTATGTGGGTGTATGTTTGGGATAGAGAGGGACCGCTATGGGTTCGAATGGGGCGTGGAAGGTGTCATGTTGTAGCTCTCGGGGGAATAAATAAATGAATAAAAAAAATCAATAAATAAAAAAAAATAAAAAATCGGCGAGTAGTAGACAAAGGGAAAATTGGGAAGTACTCACCATGCCCCAGAATACTTCATATGCATATCACGGCCTTAAGGCCTATGTAAGATGTAATCTACTTCACATTTTAGTAGTATAAAAAGCGCAAGTCCTATTGACCTTGCCCCTCCAAAGAAATAAGAAGTCGTGACCGATTCATTGTCAAAATCGGCTCTATTTTACAGGAGTATATACGATCAGGATGAGGCGACGTGATCGATCGAGATCTCCCTTGGCGCGTGAGAATGTGAGAGGCGAACACGACTTTCCTGAGGATCCAGCTGTGCCTCCCGCTGACGCCTTGCCCGAAGACCACCCTGTGAGTGACATCTATCGGCGCCATTGGAGCACCATCCGACGATGTTTCCACCGTCATCGCCCTATTCAAGACTTGTATAATTTCCGGCTACAGGACCTCACGTATCTTCCTAACTATGCCGAGAACATTTTCAGAGATCAAGTGACAGCGTTCAAAGTGAATATGACATTCGGCTATATTCTACGGCACAAAGAGACGGACCAGTTACGGTATTTTTATCCGAGCAATAATACCTATGTGTTTGACAAGCCATTCACCATCATCAATCGTGCGTCACTGGAGCCCCTCATCGACCAACTGACTACGTTGGACCCATTGGAATGGGCCCGGTTGCAACGCCCCAATACCAAGTGGACTGTGGAAATGGTCACCAACGTGACATTTTTCGTGACCAAAATGAGAGATCATCCTATCGGTGCTCCTGTACTACTACCCCCTTGGCTGCTCAATCGAAAAGGACTGTAGGCATTAACCGGAGGAAAAAATGGACCCTACAAAGACCAGAAATGTCTGTTCCGGTGTTTGGCCATTCATTTGAACGAATGTCATCCCCGGAATTGTGATAGATTGGCCAATATCTATTGGAGACAATATTTAGAGGAACAAGACCTAGATCCGCGGCAGTTCCGGGGAGTCCCATTCAAGAATTTGGATGTCGTGGAGTCACGGCTGAACGTCAATATCTTTGTGTACCGTTTACTACGGGAAGAGAAGGAGGATGAGGAGGAGGATCATGACACATTTGTGGCTGAATTGGTGCATCGGTCTTCAGAACGGTATGCTTCCACCATGAAAGTCAACATCTTCGACGACGGCGGGGTGAATCATTTTTCCCTGATCTATGATATGAGTCTGTACGCGCAATCCTACAGTTGTGCCCAATGCCATCGGGTGTTTGACCGTTCCGCCAACTTACATCGACACGAGAAGATTTGTGACCACACTGTCAAACGGAAATTTCCTGGCGGCGTGTACCATAACACGCCCACCATCTTCGAGGAACTGGCCGATGAAGGTCTCATCATATCAGAAGAGCATCGTTATTTCCCCTACCGGGCATGTTACGATTTCGAGGCGATTTTGGAACCGATGGACGCGGCCTCGGCGAAAACACAGTGGACACAGCGCCATATTCCCCTGAGTGTGAGTATTGCCAGCAACGTACCTGGCTATGACGCTGCACCGGTCTGTTTCGTGTCCACCGGCGACGCCCATGACTTGATTACCCGGATGATGGAGTACTTAGAGGAAATCAGTGCGGCCAGTACAGAACTATTGGTGTCCAAGTTCCAGGACGTACTGGACCAACTCGACGACCGGATACCTACACTGGGTGTAGCGTTCAGTGACGATGAAGAGTCAGAGATGGAGCATAGTGGTCAAATATTTGACAGAGAAGAAATGGAGCATAGTGGGCAAATATTTGACAGAGAAGAAATGGAGCATAGTGGTCAAATATTTGACAGAGAAGAAATGGAGCATAGTGGGCAAATATTTGACAGAGAAGAAATGGAGCATAGTGGGCAAATATTTGACAGAGAAGAAATGGAGCATAGTGGTCAAATATTTGACAGAGAGGAAATGGAGCACAGTGGGAAAATATTTGACAGACAGGAAATGGAACGCAGTGGGCAGGACATTCAACTGCAGGATGTCTCTTTACCTAAACCGTATGCGGAGAAATTGAAAATCCGCTTCCTGCAATACTTAAGCCAGTTACCGGTGCTCGGATTCAACTCGGGGCGATACGATCTCAACATGGTGAAGGAATTTCTCTACCCTTACTTGGCCCAGTCCGATACCATCAAGTCCGTCATCAAAAAGATCAACAACCACATGGCCCTCACCACCACATCACTCCATTTCCTGGATGTACGGAACTACTTAGCTCCCAATTACAGCTACGATCAGTGGGTGAAGGCCTATGACTGTGCACAAACCAAAGGGCGGTTCCCTTACACGTATATATCGACGCTCGACCGCTTGGAGGAAACACAGTTGCCACCCCGGGACGCGTTCTTCGACGATCTGAAGCAAGTGGAATGTCCGGAAGACACGTACCAGGAACTACAGCAGGTATGGAATAAACAACACATGCAGACCTTGCGAGATTTCCTGGTGTGGTATAACAACTTAGATGTGGTCCCTTTCCTCGAAGCGGCCGAGAAAATGGTTCAACTGTTCTGGCATCAAATGCACGTGGACATCTTCAAGGAGTGTTTGAGTTTACCGGGTCTCGCGCTTCGCCATCTCTTCCAAGAGTGTCCTACCTACTTCTCGCTGATACAACAAAAAGATGAGGACATGTACGATTGTTTAAAACAGAACATCGTCGGCGGACCTAGCCTTATTTTTCACCGCTACCATGAGAAGGATGTCACTAGTCTTCCCGGTAGGAAACCCTGTGCCAAAATCATTGGATTCGACGCCAATGCCCTGTACCTGTGGTCTCTCGCCCAACCCATGCCCAGCGGGCATTATACGCGCTGGTGGGCAGACGGTCAACATTTCACACCTCAACGTACGCCGTACAAACATCTCGCCGACCAGTGGTTGGATTGGGAAGCCGATAGACGGGGAATTTATATACGCCATCAGACCAACGCCACAGAGAAGCGCATAGGAGATCGTCGACTCCCCGTCGATGGGTTTGCCCTTGTACAAGGAACACCGACCGTATTTCAATTTTATGGGTGTTACTGGCACGGCCACCAATGTCCTTTCAGCGCTGGACGCTTCAACGAACGACGTGGGAAATCAGCAGAAGAATTACGAGCAGAAGTGGTGGAGAATGGAGATTACGTCAAAGAGTTGGGGTACCATCTTATCGAACTGTGGGAGTGTGAATTTCACACCATGTGCCAGGCTCTCCCACACTTACGCGACTTCCTTAAAGCGCGCGAGTACCCGCTCAGTCGCCGGCCACTCTTGACCCTGCCACAGCTTTTCGACGCCGTTCGTTCCGGGACCCTGTATGGATTTGTCGAATGCGACCTGCATGTTCCCCACCATCTCAAGCCACTCTTCGCCCAGTGCCCGCCTATCTTCAAGAACACGCTGGTGGGTCGGGCCGACATTGGAGAGACCATGGGCGCCTATGCTGAGGAACAAGACGTATTGAAACAACCTCGTCGAATGTTGATTGGGAGTATGTGGGCAGAGAAAATCTTGCTGGGTACCCCTCTGCTACAATGGTACATGAGCCATGGCCTCGAAGTGACGCGCGTGTACCAAATCCTTCAGTACGTACCCCATGCCTGTTTCGCGCGGAATGCCGACATCGTCACGTCTGCCCGTCGTCAAGGCGATCAAGACCCGAGTCAGGCTATCATCGGTGAATCTTGGAAATTAACAGGCAATGGTTACTATGGAAAAACGGTCACCAACCAAGACAAGCACGTCAACGTCAATATCTGTACTACACGACAAGCCCGCAAAAAGATCAACTCGCCTCTGTTTCGGTCCGTCGACGTCATCGATGATGATACCTATGAAATCACTTTAGCCAAGAAGACTATTCGTTACAACCTGCCCCTCCAAATTGGATGTATGGTATACCAGGTGGCCAAACTGAGGATGCTCCAGTTCCTCTATGATTTCATGGGTGTGTATTTCGACCCATCCGATTGGCAACTCATGGAAATGGACACGGACTCTGCCTACATGGCCGTCTCTAATGCGGAGTGGGAGTCCCTGGTGAAACCTGAGTTACGCGCACAGTATGAGGTGGAACGGGACCAGTGGCTACCTCGACGTGGCCATTACCAGTACGACAAGCGGACGCCGGGCCTGTTTAAGCTGGAGTGGAGTGGAGATGCCATGATCGCCCTGTCGTCCAAGACCTACTTCTGTTACGGTGGAGATGGAAACAAGAAGTTCAGTTGCAAAGGAGTCAGTCGACGCGATCCCGCCATCGACAAAGCCTTGTACCTGGACGTGCTCCAAAGCCAGACCAGTGCGAGTGGCACTAACCGAGGATTCCGGGTCGTCGACCACCAGATGCGAACCTACATCCAGAAACGAGATGCCTTCACATTTTTCTACCCGAAACGGAAAGTTCTTCCCGATGGCATCAGTACCACTTACCTGGACTTGTGAACATATATTATACCCGGACTTTTCTAATGGACATACATATTTGGACTCTAAATTACTCTCTATATATACATTACACCATGAACTTGTTTGTCATTCTTTTGAATAAGTACTCGATATACATCAGTTCGATGACTCGGTCTAACTGTTATATACTCCACTGTGATTTCTTTCTCTCTCTATACATACGCTCACCTTAATTCTTGTTTGCAACGTTCTTATATACTTGTACATACATTCTTGTTCACTTGTTCACCTTAATAAATATTCGAACTTCACTTGGGTTTTCATGAAGTTTTTTATTGAACACCACCACCACCGAAACATTCGTACTAACCATGTTCCGAGCAGGTTATATCATGGTCTTAACACCTCTGTTGGGTTTCTGGGTATTGATGGGTCACATCCCGAGCACTGAAAGAGACGTCCTTAGACGTCCGGATGTTCAACCTCCGGGATTTTTTCACTGGCCTGGCCCGACCCAGCACGCAGCGCGCGCGCGGGGGTTCTCCGGAAGTGCGAGTCATCACCGGCAGTGCGCGCGCGGGTCAAAAGGTCAAAGGTCATCTCCAGGTCAAACGGTCTCCCTTTCGGCAAGGTTCGGAGAATACAAAGAACTTATAGTCATAAACTTAATCTGTACGTGTTGGACGAGTCTTCACTCACCGTATACACGTACCTCAATGAAATGCCCGCTCCAAACCTAGGCCAAAACACGTACTTGGTCTGTGGGCTGATTTCTGATTTCGTTGGCTCTCTATTTTTACTATAGTGCTCTTGCATTCTAACCTTGATGGGTTACATTTTGGCCCCATCCTACACCACTGATTTCAGTTTGACTGAATCTCCACATTGGGCATTGATGCATTATGAATAAAGCACACAAGACAGGGTTTTTTGGTGAGATCTCATTTTTTTTATTCAGTGAACAACAACAACGTGAGAACAACCACGTGAAAACTGAAGCCCAGAACAAGGGGCTTGTAAACTGAAGCCCAGAACAGGGGGCGTATGTACATTGAAAGAACTTAAGCCCAGAACGGGGCTTGTACATTGAAATGATGGGCGGCCCAGTCATAGACGAGTACATCACGGTCCTCGGCGTTGGGGTACTCGTCAAACATCTGTACGATGGTAGATAAGGGTCTTCCCCGGCATCGATGGTACAGGTAAAACAAGCAATATTGTCCGCACGCGCCACTGGTCAGGCTTTGCAACGTTTGACTGTTCCAACACCACGTCTCTGTGCCTTGATCCATGAAGTCTGTTAAATCGGGATGGAGGGGTGGCAGACCGTACGGGTCAAAGTATTCCCCCTGCTGTTCTGTCAAGTACACGGCCACCCAGTGTTCACCGGGTCGATCCATCGGGTCCGTGTTGAGAACGTATGCAGCAGGATGCATGCGGTCTACTGGGAACACATCTCGAAAGACCCTACGTGTCTCTGGGTCATTCTTCAGCACGGTGGTTATCTGGTCTGTATCCATGTTAGGTGGAGAATTCACACAGCACGTTGCGCGCCTTGTCCACTTGAATGATGTTGTCAAACTCGGCGTAGCAGATCACATTGACGGTGGTCGCCAGGGCCCGTGCAAAGTGGATTTCCAACCGTAAATTGCCTTGCTTGGCTAGGGCCAGCTGATGATCGTTCTCTAAGGTAGGGGTCAGATCGAAACAGAACAACGTGTATCCGTTCGAGTAGTCCTCCCGACTGATGAAATTCCCTTCGTCCTGGTTGATTTGACCGGTGGCTGTAAACAGGCTCTGATAGGCTCGAATGAAATTCCTGCGCCCAAAGTTCGGTGTTAAGGCCGTGGCTGGCACCTGTTGTCCATCCACATGCAGGGCCACAAAATTGATGCCGAAATGTTTGAAGTCAAACGGATTCTCTGGGTAGGCGCCGCTGAAACTGGTATTTTCCACACAGGCCAGGATCAATCGCTTGGGTAGTTCCCCCAGGAACAGGTTTTCTTTGTTGGCGCCTATATTTCCAGCAGGCACAGAGAACACTTTGGTTTGTACACGTCGGATAGGGTACTGGGCTGGTTTTGTTTCCAAGGCTTTCATGTGTCCCAATTGAACGGCTGGATTCGGTTTCACTTTTCGGACATACAGGACTGCCTCTTGGATGACAATCTTATAGTCCGCTGCATGCCCCTCTACGTTAGTGGCCATCAAGGCGAAGGTGGGAGGCGCCCGTATCAGTCGGATTTTGATGGGGATCTTGTTCAAGAGGTACCGGTCTTGCATGAACATGTCTGAGTGCAGCCGACCCATCATATCCACCGAGGCACTGTTCGCAGTGAAAGCCTTCCGTTTGTTATATCCTACATTGTCCACCGTGT
>JAVTVY010027988.1:0-100042 GCA_036873755.1 Hanleya hanleyi | reverse complement strand
GTGTAACTGTTACCCTGTTATGCGAGTCTTATCTGCTGCATTTACCAGTCTTAAGGATACGTAAACCCCCTGAGGCAGGTTTGTTCATCCCTTCATAATTTGTCGTCTGTATAATGTATACAGTTTATGAAAGCGTATGTCCCGGGGAATACACCGATGTAATTAAGCCCCTGATGCAGTTTTGTTCATCCCTTGATAATTTGTCGTCTTCAGCAATAAATATTCAACATAACAATACTAATGTGTACAGTTTATGAAAGCGTATGTCCCGAGGAATTCACTTATGCAATTAACATAACTGTTGCTCAACCGTGTAGAAAATATTCGAAATTAAAAAAAATGAAATGAAAACAATAGCCTCCATTCTTCAATTGAAATTTCATGAAATCTGTTTAACACATTTCGAATTTGATGGTATACATTGAACAAAGTCATCTAGAACTGGTAAAATTATACACAAATATCGGACACAGTATCAGGGCGCGATTCTCGAAAAATCAGTTCCGTCATCAAACTCGTCAACGTACAGCTTCAGGTACCCAAAGCTTGTTGATCTGATACCGACATGCAGCACTGATGTTGCTTATCTACAGTTTGGCAAATCTGTATAAGAGGCTAAATTTAAAAATCAGGATTTACATTGTTTAGATTTTTTTTTGTCTCACCACTATGTTGTCTATTTGGGTCAAACGTACGTCGCGCGTCGACTTTGATAAAAACGACGCGAAAAACGACTTCTCGTTTCTACGCGGCAAGTCGACTTCGTCTTGTCGACTTGTCGCTATGTCTCTGGAAGCCGACATAGCAAGAGTTGATTTGCCGTGTTGTGCCGGAACAAGTCAACTTTGCGCAAATCGACTTGTTTGCAAGTCGACTTCCGTCAAGTCGCCTTTCCAAAAGTTGAAAATAAGTCGACTTTCCACAATTCGACTTTTGCCGGTATTACGCAACTAGTCGACTCGTCAAATGTCGACTTGCTTAGTTATTTTGCAAGAAGTCGATTCATCACAAGTCGACTTGAAACGATGATTCGCGGAGCCGTATATTACGGAAGTACGGAAGTACGGAAAGCAACTGCTGTCACTGCTTAGTCCATAAATGTAGTCAATAGTTCACTGGTAACTGCTTAATTGATATCTTCATTTACTGGTTGTGGGGCTCACAATTCTTCTACAGCAATGGTTGGTTCATAATATAATGCCATGAATTAACCTGGATTAATCGTGTCACACAAGTCATTTCCCGTATAGTCCTTCAGAATGCGACGGTCAATGTTCATTTGATAGATGTCGCTGTCTGTTATCAGTTGGATCGTCTCAGAATTCAACTTCAGCAGAATATCAAAAAACCTCGAATTAACAAAATAATTGTATTTGCAATTGAACTTAAAGTTAATTTATATTGGAAATTACTGTAGCTGTTATTTCATTCAGGTTAATAATCTTCAGTTTAGTACTAAAGTTTAGATTTTATAATTTTAAACAAATTTTACTTAAAATGCGAATCCTAATATAACAAGACGTCTTTCCAGAGGTTGAAAATTATAGGCAAGGTTTCGAATGTGCTACTTACGTCGTACACTGGTTAGTTGAGAGACGCTATTACTGACTGGAATCTCTGGTTGATCGGTTCGCACTATATTCAGGTCCTCGCAAGTCACTGTCACTGGTTAGTTGATGGATATCGATGATCGACTCACATTTCATTTTCGCGTAGTTCCATTTCTACTGCGTAGTTGATAAACATCGTTGTTGGTCACTAATGATCGCCTCACACAATTGATCTTCCCGAGTTCCACTTTAACTGGATTGTTGATACGCCACAAGCCCACAAACCATCAAATCATCTTCCCTATGGAACAGAACGGAAATATCAAAAAGGGAAAGAGAAATTTAGTTTAATGAAAAACACAATGGCTAAACAATGTTCCGAATTTGGACTTTTTCAGCAAATAAAAGTGTAAAACCAAATCTTCCCATGTTAAGCCAATACTACCATAAACGGCTGGATACTGAATTACATAAGCAAGCTTCCAAATGTGCAACTAAGGCCGAGGAATCCTTTGAAGGATGTGGTTGCTGGTCGGCTCACACAATGGATCTACCGACTTCTGTTTCCAATGGCTGGTTGATAGATATCGTTGTAGGTCACTAGTTGATTGGTTCACACAATGGGTATCTCACTGTCACAAGGGAGGAATGAACGAACAGTTTTCATTGAAGCGGACATGAGAGGATGCTCTCTCGTCCCGATTGTCTTTCATGATTTATAGGTTTTGCTCAAACGGAATCATTCAAAGAACATTCCTGGAGGCCTACCGAGTTTGAATGTCACTTTGAGTTGGAGCGAAGTGTGATCATATTTAATAGGTTATGTTAACAAATTTCAGGCTCCGCAGTCCTCAAATAGTTCGATTGTGATTTCAGAACGACAGACATGGACTAGTAATGTTACTGAATGCGTCCCAAACCATAAACAAATCTATTCTCACTCTCTCGATTTTTCTACATTGATATTTTTGTGACTTAACAGGCTTATGTTTGCGATGCTCAGTTGGGACCAGTTCGTCGCGAACGTGTGCTGACCACTGCAGTCACTGGTTAGCATTCAATGGACACTTGACCACTGGTTGAGATTTACCTGTCGAAATGAAAGCACAGATTTTTTAAAGAAGTAGTTCAAATATTCAAGCAAAGTAACCAATTAGAGTGGGTAGTATTTTGAAAGAATGTTACTCAAACTAGGCTCCGATTCATGGTCTGAAAAGCTGATACAAAGACTGTGAACTGGCGTATTTTTGAATATAGATATTTCATGTAACAGTTATAAAACATGCAGCTAGACACATTGCTTACATGTCTGCCAAGGAAAATATCCGCCACCAATAAGCGAACCAACACTGCGAAATGATCGAACCATGTGGGAATGTTATTTACTATACTGGCGTCAATCTAGTCGGCTGTTCGCAACGTATGTGGTACTCAGATACCTGTAAGAATGTCGTGTTGTGAGCATACATACACAGGTTGTACTTAGCTGAGACTGTTGTGCAGCAGGTTTAATACCCAGGTATAGTATTCAGCTGAGTGTCAGTTTAGGCTGACACTATAAACTAGGAACGTTGTGGTGCGAGTATGGCAGGTAGTACTCAACTGAGAATGTTTTTCGAGCATACGTAATTATCCGTTGAAAATGTGCTATGGGTAGACGCGGGTAGTTTTAGCTAAGAATGTGTTGTGAGTATACACCGATATTATTTAGCAGAGAATGTTGTGTTATGAGTACGCAGGTAGTACTCAGCTCAGAATGTGTTGCGAGTACCCGCAGGGATAAGCTAAGAAGTGGTTGCGAGTACACGCAGGTATCAGCAAAAAATATGATGGGAGTACACGCAGGTATCAGCAAAGAATATGTTGCGAGTACCCGCAGGTATCAGCTATTAAACGTTAATCCAACGATAATGTATTTACTTCTTCGTCTTACACAAAGAATGAAATGAGCTATGCCAAACCGAACAAATTGCCATGATATAGGCCCAGGTAATTACATGTGTGGAACCATTCGAACAAGCACTGCAAAGGGCCAAGTACGCACACTGTGCCCGATTGACGGCGTCCTACATGATGGACAGTCCATCACATGGGAAGGAATTTACGCATACGCCTACCTGGGCTGCTGTTTATCTATTCAACACAGAAAAATCGTTCCCCGATGTCGATGGCGATAAAAATCTTACACAATGGCCGTATTGTGTAACACATCATGGTTGTTTCAGGACAAACAACACATTTGCACACGAAACAAAACTTCCACAACCCGTTTGACTGGTCCGAAACTCTCACGTTATCGTTACAAAGATTTGTAACCAAAAAATATATGTAATTGATATATACGTGTCACAATCTACAATACGTGAAACGCATATGAAGCAAAACATGCAGACATACAAATTACATATCCATATGTCGATACGCATGATCTCATACCAGGCCCATAATTAACGGAATATCTGACAGAAATTCACCTATACCAGTACACATTTCACTTGTACCCACACATATACGTACGGCACAATATTAATGTGTTACGATGTATAGACGCGTCATATTTTGACTGCTTAGTCTGCAATCAACGCCTAGCAGGCGACAACCAAAGATTAGACTTATGTTTGAGGCAGTCGGTCTTCTAATGTATGTATATCAGAAGGCATGTAGTGTAACGCTCACAACAAGAAATCGCGGCCGAATTTAGAGAAACTGCAGCCCGCGACTGGATCACTCTTTCGATACCCGTATTCCACATGTCACAATAAACGTTAACATATATAGAACACTTTTTGGAGTTAAACGTATATGCCATTCCTAGATGTATATGCAATTTGCACATTTATTACATTGTATTCAGCATGGTATCTTTCTGGGTTGTGTTTTTTTTTTTTTGCTCGTCCACTTTGTTTTCCTACAGAACATTACTTAATTCCACCTGTTAGTTCCGGCTAGATTGAATAAGTCAATTCGCTTGTTGCAGTGCTGTTTGGGTTGGTCATTTGTACATTTTAAGAGACCGACATCGAGTAATCCATTGTCCCATTTACTAGTCGTTCGTGTCTTCTTACATGCGTTACCTGGCGGACGTGTTTCTCTCCAGAAAAAGAATGTACACTTGCTGTACATTCGTGAAAAAGAATGTACACTTTGCTGTACATTCGTGAAAAATAATGTACACCTTTAACAATAGTGTGACGTCACAACTAGCGTTTAATTTTCACGAATGTACAACAAGTGTACATTCTTTTTCACGAATGTACAGCAAGTGTACATTCTTTTTCTGGAAAGAAACGCGTCCGTCAGGTAACGCATGTAAGAAGACACGAACGACTAGTAAATGGGGCAATATCGATGTCGGTCTCCTGAAATGTACAAATGACAAACCCAAACAGCACTGCAACAAGCGAATTGAACTTATTCAATTCAGCCGGAACTATCAAGTGGAATTAAGTAATGTTTTGTAGGAAAAAAAAGTAGACGATCGAAAAAACACAACCCAGAAAGATACCATGCCGAATACAATGTAATAAATGTGCAAATTGCATATACATCTAGGAATGGCATAAGCCTTTAACTCCGAAAAGTGTTCTATTTATGTTAACGGTTATTGTGACATGTGGAATACGGGTATCGAAGAGTCGTCCAGTCGCGAACTGTAGTTTCTCTACATTCGGTGACGATTTCTTTTTGTGAGCGTTACACTACATGCCTTCTGATATACATACATTAAAACACCGACTGCCTCAAATATAGGTCTAATCTTTGGTTGTCGCCTGCTGGACGTTGATTGCAGACTAAGCAGTCAAAATATGACGCGTCTGTACATCGTAACACATTAATTTTCTGTCGTACGTATATGTGTGGGTACAAGTGAAATGTGTACCGGTAAAGGTGAATTCCTGTCAGACATTCCGTTAATTATGGGCCTGGTATGAGATCATGCGTATCGACATATGGATATGTAATTTGTATGTCTGCATGTTTTGCTTCATATGCGTTTCACGTAATGTAGATTGTGACACGTATATATCAATTACATATAATTTTTTGTCACAAATCTTTGTAACGATAACGTGAGAGTTTCGGACCAGTCAAACGGGTTGTGGAAGTTTTGTTTCGTGTGCAAATATGTTGTTTGTCCTGAAACAACCTCGATGTGTTACACAATACGGCCATTGTGTAAGTTTTTTATCGCCTTCGACATCGAGGAACGATTTTTCTGTGTTGAATAGATAAACAGCAGCCCCGGTAGGCGTATGCGTAAATTCCTTCCCATGTGATGGACTGTCCATCATGTAGGATGCCGTCAAATCGGGCACAGTGTGCGTACTTGGCCCTTTGCAGTTCTTGTTCGAATGGTTCCACACATGTAATTACCTGGGCCTATATCATGGCAATTTATTCGGTTTGACATAGCTCATTTCATTCTTCGTGTAAGACGAAGAAGTAAATACATTATCGTTGGACTAACGTTTAAGTCGGAGAAAGACCTCGTAACTGTACATTCACGAAAAAGAATCGACTCGGCGCTTCGCGCCTCGTCGATTCTTTTTCACGAATGTACAGTTACTCGGCCTTTCTCCTTTACATAATAAAACTTACTTTCGACCATCATACTAGTCAAACCCAGACGATGACGGGATCTCGAGGGTACATTTGAAATCTTTTCGATATAAAAGAGCTTTATTAAGTAAATATTTTCTTTAAAAAAAAATCCTAGAATGAATTTATCATTTTTAATTGTACAATTGAGAATCTGAACTGGTAGTTTGTCCAATGTAAGCAGTTCCTGCCAAATGCATGTTTCCTACAATTTCCCGAGTTGATCCAAGTTTATAAATTATCAAAAGAAAAAAGGTTTTCGATACCTTATCAGATTTTGCTCAATTAAATTGCAATAACAAATTGTGTTGTATATTTTCTGAAACCATTCTTTCAGGGATTTTAAGACAATTTGATATTGTTTCTTACAATTGGATTTTTTGAACGAAACTGTTTGTGAAACTTTAGCCTTCAAATAACCTCGCTAAATAACTTCTAAAGCATTACACAAGGCTATTTTATGGCTAACAACTTCTTTATTGCTGTAGAGCTGACGTTTCGTTGGAGATACTTCCAACTTTTTCAAAGCAAATGAACTACAGGGTATAGATGCATGGTATTTATACAAATGAATAACAAGCACAAAAGGTCACAAAACAATCATAGCACAATAGGTGCTTCATGAGCGAGTCATGTCAGGTATATTAAAGAATAATCTAAACAGTGGGTAGGTCTATCTATGCCCTGTAGTTCATTAGCTTTGAAAAAGTTGGAAGTATCTCCAACGAAACGTCAGCTCCACAGCAATAAAGAAGTTGTTATCCATAATAATATGATGTGACCAGCAGACGTTCTATTGCCTACAGTTGAGTTATATATAGCCACATGCCAAATTTTAAATAATGTATCAATCTCCCTGAAATATTGCAAATTTGTTGTTATATAAGGACATGTCAATTGACACGATTTACACTTTCTATACTACTTTTCAGTATATTTTCTCCGAAAACGGAATGAATTTATCACTTTTAATTATAAAATTGAGAATCTGTTATTCTGTCTAATGTTTTATTCAGTTGCTGACAAATGCATATGCTTACAGATGTTTAAAATGGTAAGCCTTCAGTAAAATGCAACTATCCTACTTTGTCGAATATAGAATTTCCCAAATTGGTCAGGTTTATAAACATATTTGGGAAGTAATGTGCGCTTAAAACACGTCCTCTGTGTTATCCATGTGTTCCCAGAGATTGAAGGAAGCGAATATAGGAAACTGTGTGCTAATATATATAACATACGACAAAATGTGAAGTGAATTTTCTACGAGAAAGGCCTGTTTTTAGCGATGTCCGCTTCACCAAGCACATTCTTTCTCTGTTCCGGAATGAGCATGTCTTCACATTTCCTGAAACATCACACAAACTGGTTATATATAGGGGTCTGCGGGTGGTCGACTGGGAATTTGTACACCTGAATTCCACAGTGACAATATATGACATAAATTAACCTCGGAGGAAACGCGAGCCTGCACGATACGCGAGCCTACACAAACATGGCTGACGCTATAACCTTGAAATGTCACGATTGAGGAGAAGGGTGTTTTTGCCTGTTAAATATATAAGCAGAAGTTCTATCGCATAGAATTGAGCTATGGCTGCTAAATTTTAACTAATGAGTAAATCTCCATGAAATATTGCTGATTTATCTTCGGACATGTCCTTGACGGAACACAGGAAAATGGACATTATTTACGCTTTCTGTACTGCGTATTTTGAATCTTCTCGATAAAAAGAGCTTTATTATGTACATATTTTCTCCGAAAAATTATTCCTAGAATGATATTTTTTTTTTTTTTTTTCACTTTGATTATTAAATTAACTCTGAATATTTATTATGTCCAACGTACATGTACACTGGCCAGAAAAATGGTAATGGTCCTTCAACATTTACCGGTGGCGAGGCCTCGCCATTTTTTGGCGAGGACAAATGGTTATTTCATCGCCATTTATTGGCGATGGGGTCTGGTAATCACTAATAAATGGAGACGACCAATGAGAGTAGATTTCAGATCATCGCCAGTAATATATCTCTACCTTTAAAGCTGTAATGTCTGGCTGTTTGTCTGTCCGAGATTTTATAACTCCATAACCACGAGACGTAGAGATATAATTTATACGCAATTCGAAAAGTACCGTATTGAACAGGAAACATATGCCTATTTTGGACCAGGTCCCGGGGGTGGGGAGAAAGCCAGGCTGATACTGCGTTTTCCTGTGTTAAAAATGAATAACCGGCATGCACGATAGACGACACGAAGGCGGTGCAGAACTTGGTGGTATATGTCGTACATTATTGTTTTAGACAAATCGGGGGCAGAACAGGGGCGTTAGGTCAGAGCCCAAATAAACAGATCAGACTGAAATCCCAGTCAGAGCCATCCGGCTAGAAACAGTGATTCTCTGACTGGGCGTATTATATGGCAAGTTTATGATCGCGTTATTGTAATTGATAATCAGATAGTCTATTAATGTAAGCCCACTAAATTTCGAGAGATGGGGAAAATATAATCATCAAATCCTACGTTCAGCAGAGCCGTCGTCCAAAATGTGTTGTCTCATAACTCGATAACAACGTGATGTAGAGATACTATTTATACGTCATTCTACAGGTCTTGCTCTGGAGAATGACAGAACTACTTTAGACTGGGTCCCTGGGGTTGGGCTGGCCACACCCAAATTTTGTTTTCCTATGTTATCAGTATATATAATAGAGCATATAATATTAGTTCCAAAATTGGAGTGAAGCACGGGTATACATGTATGCTCAGGCCGTACGTATAAAAACGAGCATCAGCTCCCGCATTCATTAGATAGCCGTCGCCCACATTGTGTCTTCCAATAGGTGGTTGGCCTTGAATTGAATTACCTTGAAACTAGATTTTCTACTGTGGGACTGATATTTGAGACTCATGTAAATTACCGTAGAATATATGAGAATATTTTGTAATGTCTGTCCATCCGTCCTTCCGTCTATTTGTCTGTCTATGTTTTTATAATTCGATAATTAACCACACAACGTAGCGCTACAATATATACACAATTGGAAAGGTATTGACCAGGAGAGCGACATAGACTTATTTTGGACCAGGGGTTGGGATATGACTACTTCTACATTTTTTATTCCTGTGTTATTAGTGTATAAATGGCACGCACGATAAACCGTAAATCAGTACGGAACATGTTGGTATATGTATTGTGGGGATGTACATGTATTTAGTATGCCAGCTACAATTAACTCCTATAAGTGGATTCCTGTCCCCAAAATGTGTTTTCCCGTAACTCGATAATAGCGTGATGTAGAGATACAATTCATATTTCAAGGTAAAGGTGTTGCTTAGGAGAATGTCAGAGGTCTTTGAAAGACGATATTAAATTCGTGCCAAAATTGATGTGGGAAACATGCACATGTATGCTAATTGAGGTGTATGTATAAAACAGGCATAAGATCCTTCATTCAATAGTCGTCATCCACATTGCGTTATTCAATAGGTGGTTGACCTTGAATTGAATTACCGTAAACTATATATAAAAGTTAGCTATTCTACTTTGGGACTGATATTTGAGACTTCTATAAATTACCATAGATTATACAAGAATATTTTTGGGGAAAATATTGCAAGAGAAAAACATACAGTGCCAAAATCCTATAAACGTCAAAATCATTGCCGAGTTAGTCATATGCACATTGGTTGTCCAAGGTGTGGATTACAGTGAAATTTTAACCTTAAGTGTTTATCTGGAATGAGTTTTTAGACTGATACCTTAAACTACCAAAGTATATTAACAATGTATATCGTCTTTCTTCTGTATATTTCAATCTGCAAAGCATGTACTTGTTAATTTTTACAATAAAAGTGTCATCGAAACAGAAGACAAAAGATTTCACCCCGCACCCCTATACATCCCCCATTCATAAATCGGGAACCACTGGACGTACAGTCATGGTTCATATCTCACAATTGGGAGCGCCATGAAGTTTTTGGTGCTGGACAAGTGCAGAGAAAACCATTAAAGATATATTAATGTATTTCCACATGCACGTAAAGAATGAAACTAAAAATGTTATCCTTTATTCTGCCTCCTGCACTTTCAAAACTGTAAATATTAAATCGGTGATTGTTATTCATAAATATGAATTACAATGTGACCTACATTCCCGCGTAGCGGACCATTTCATAACTAGTAATATATGATTATTACGGTAGAAAATGTTGATGGCTCTACCTCATCACCATTTATACTGTCGTTGCCTTTTTTAGTGAAAGTATAGTTTCTGTCAAATGCATATGTTTCCTACAGATGTTTATAAATGGTGTATACCTTCAATTTCTACTTTGCCGAATGTAGAATTTCTCTTGTTGGTCAGGTTTGTAAATTATTGGAAAAAAATAATTTTAGCTTAAAGCACGTGTTCTGTGTTATTGATGTTTTCCCACAGATTAAAGGAAGCGAATAGATGTTGATATGGTATATCATCAGATATAAATGGTGTATACCTTCAATTTCTACCTTGCTTCATTTAGAATTTCCTTTGTTGATCATGTTCATAAATTATTGGAAAAATAATTCAAGTTTGAAGCACGTCTTCTGTTATTGGTGTGTCCCCACAGATTAAAGGAAGCGAATAGAAAATACAGCATACATATATGGCCTACGAAAATGTGGATGGAATTTATTGCGAAAAAGGCCTGTTATTAGCGATGTCCGCTATTTCGTGAAAAATACCAGTACGATGCAGTACCAGTATTACGTACCAGTTGATCAATAGACACATTATTCTCTCTGATCCCGGATGACCATATGTTCGCATTTCGTGAAACATAAAACTCAACCTGTCTATACGGCTCGCCGGTTTAGAATATGTACAGAGACGATATGTGACAATATATGACATAAATATAGGAAACTTAATACCTTCGGAGTAGTATACACTCAGAGAAGAGTTTGTCACAAGCATGGTTGAAGCTATAACATTGGATCGTCACGATCTGATTCCATGTTTTGGTTACAGCTGCAGTGTACATATGGGCAATTATATGGGCTGTTTTTATTTTTTCAAATGCAAAAAAACAAACAAACAAAAAACTTCACATTTGGAAGACAAGCCAAATGAGTTCAGTTTAGGGTCAGTGCAGTCTAAACATTTCATGTCTTTCAAAAACTGTTGAATAAATTAAGGTAATAAGAGTGCTATGGCTATTCTACGTACGAAAATATAAGATCGCAAATCTGAAGTCTGATTGATGTATCGGTGTGTCAATGTTGAAAGATATAAGGTCATACTGTAGTTTCAAAATGAATGAAATTTCAATCGAACTTCTGTCTATTACCCGTTCTATGCTCCCACTGTTCTAACGTTAAAAACTAAGTTCATTGTATTTATTTGTGTGTTTATGTAATAATGTATTGGTGTGCTCAATATAATACACTGCGCTCACCATCAACCCAAGCAAGATGGCGCTCAATATGACCGCCATATTCCGCCAAACTAAAGATTAAATAAAACTGGCGACATTTTTTCCAGGTTATGTATGAATGTATGTATGAATGTAAAAGCTTGCAATTTCAGCCATTAGTTTTCAACGGCCGCCTGGACTTTCCAGGGAATTCTTGCTGAATTCTAGGGAAACATAAAATATCAATAAACAATCAGATTTACAAATGGAATAACGTCACCTGGGATCATCTCCAAATTTCACGTGTTGAAACGAGGCATTTTTTTTTTCAGTGCGAATTTAAAAGTTGCCGAAATGGAACGAAATCTCACACAGTGTTAGTGCACACGTGATGTGTAGATTAACAAGCAGTGTTCAGTTTTACTATTGATCTATCGGTTTGGCGGCCATATTGGTTTGACCTAATTTTCCAATAAACCTAGACGTATGATATCTCATATCATTGATGAAGAGTATGATTTGAAAATGGAGATATCGCTGATGAACTTAACATAATCTAATACAGCAGATGGCACCAATATTGGATTATGCACATCCATAAAACATAATACCAACTGTCCTCTCACCAATGTCCATGCACTCCACAAGTTTGAAGTAGATTGGTTGAATCGTTCTAGAGTTATTGTCCAGACAAGATCTAAATGCTGAAAATCTAAGATGACTGATGGTGGCCATCTTGGATTGCACAGGTAACTGTAAAGCAATGACAACTGTCCTCTCACCGATGTGAAGCCAAACTGCAAGTTTGAAGTCGATCAGTTTAATTATTCTAGAGTTGTTGTCCAGACAAGATTACTGCTTAAAATGCAACATAATCCAATATCGCTGGTAGATGGCAGCCAAATTGGATTATGCTCGTTCATGAAACACAATGCTTACCGGGATCTCACCAAGGTCAAGGGACTTCCCAAGTTTGAAGTAGATCAGTTGAATCGTACTCCAGCTATTGTCCGGACAAGATCAAACTGCTTAAAATCCAGTGTAATCCAGTATGGCTGATGGTGGCCATATTGGATTAAGCACGTCCTTGAAAAACAATCCTAATCCTCCTCTCAACAATGTCAAGGCACTCCCCAGGTATGAAGTAGATCGGTTGAATCGTTCTCTAATTATTGTCCGAACAAGATTCAACTGCTTATAATCCAATATGGCTGACGGCGGCCATATTAGATTACGCACATTGCTGAAAAACAATCCCAACAAGTTTGAAGTAGATCAGTTGAATCGTACTCCAGCTATTGTCCGGACAAGATCAAACTACTTAAAATCCAATGTAATCCAGTATGGCTGATGGTGGCCATATTGGATTAAGCACGTCCTTGAAAAACAATCCTAATCCTCCTCTCAACAATGTCAAGGCACTACCCAGGTATGAAGTAGATCGGTTGAATCGTTCTCTAATTATTGTCCGAACAAGATTCAACTGTTTATAATCCAATATGGCTGACGGCGGCCATATTAGATTACGCACATTGCTGAAAAACAATCCCAACCGTCCTCTCAGCAATGTCAAGGCACACCCCAAATTTGAAGTTGATCGGTTGAATCGTTCACGAGTTATTGGCCGGACAAGAAAATCTCAGATGCAACTGCTTATAATCCAATATGGCTGACGGCGGCCATATTGGATTATGTACATTGCTGAAAAACAATCCCAACCGTCCTCTCACCGATGTCAAGGCACTCCCCAGGTATGAAGTAGATCGGTTGAATCGTTCTCTAATTATTGTCCGAACAAGATTCAACTGCTTATAATCCAATATGGCTGACGGCGGCCATATTAGATTACGCACATTGCTGAAAAACAATCCCAACAAGTTTGAAGTAGATCAGTTGAATCATACTCCAGTTATTGTCCGGACAAGATCAAACTGCTTAAAATCCAATGAAATCCAATATGGCTGATGGTGGCCATATTGGATTAAGCACGTCCTTGAAAAACAATCCTAATCCTCCTCTCAACAATGTCAAGGCACTCCCCACATATGAAGTAGATCGGTTGAATCATTCTCGAGTTATTGTCCGGACAAGATCCAACTGCTTATAATCCAATATGGTTGACGGCGGCCATATTAGATTACGCACATTGCTGAAAAACAATCCCAACCGTCCTCTCACCAATGTCAAGGCACACCCCAAGTTTGAAGTTGATCGGTTAAATCGTTCACGAGTTATTGTCCGGACAAGAAAATCTAAGATCCAACTGCTTATAATCCAATATGGCTGACGGCGGCCATATTAGATTGCGCACATTGCTGAAAAACAATCCCAACCGTCCTCTCACCAATGTCAAGGCACACCCGAAGTTTAAAGTTGATCGGTTAAATCGTTCACAAGTTATTGTCCGGACAAGAGAATCTAAGATCCAACTGCTTATAATCCAAAATGGCTGACAGCGGCCATATTGGATTAGGCACATTGCTGAAAAACAATCCCAACCGTCCTCTCGCCAATGTCAAGGCACACTCCAAGTTTGAAGTTGATTGGTTAAATCGTTCACGAGTTATTGTCCGGACAAGAAAATCTTACGGAATTACGGAACTACGGAATTACGGAACTACGGAATTACGGACACCGGTGTTTCTAAGTCCCCCCCCTACTAAGTAGCGGGGCCACAAAAATAGGAAACAAAATTACATAAAATAATTCATGTGAATATCTAAAAATATGGGGGAGGATATGTCAGGGTGGAGCCTAACCTAAGTGTGGAAAATAATGAATTCGCTGATCAATGGAAACTAGGTAAAGTTATTCCCATCTTTAAATCTGGTGAACGCGAACTGTGTGAAAATTACATGCCAATTTCAATTCTTTGCTGCTTATCAAAAATGATAGAACGACATGTCCACGACCACCTATCCGCATACCTCTCCAAGTACAAGCTGCTTTGTGAAAACCAATCTGGATTCCGTGCACAACACTCATGCCAGAGTGCTTTAACAAAAATGATTGAATCCTGGCTATCTTCCATAGACAAAGGAAATCTTGTTGGCTGTGTTAAGTTAGATTTCAGAAAAGCTTTCGATACTGTAAATCATACTATTATACTACAAAAACTCAAACTCTACAAACTCTCTACCAAGGCGTACAACTGGATGGAATCTTACCTACAAAACAGAAAACAATTTGTTTCAGTCGAAAATCACATATCTGATCCTCTCCTTATTCATGCTGGTGTTCCCCAGGGGTCTATCCTTGGACCTCTGTTATTCATTATTTATGTTAATGATTTCCTATTATGTGATTTGACTAGTGTTATAGATCTATATGCTGACGATACTACTATATACCACAATGCACGTAGCTTGAAAGAACTGGAAGATGTTATGAGTCTGGATAGTGAAGTCATTGAGAGATGGTGTCAGGAAAACAAACTTTTTATTCACTTTTCAAAGTCCACTAGTATGATCCTCCCAACAAAACAAAAATCAAAAAGGTGTGATCTTAATTTTAAGATCACCCTTGATGGCAATGAGCTTGAGAATGTCAAAAAAGACAAAATACTGGGCCTTAATGTTGATCATAGCCTGAGCTGGAATGATCATACTGATTATGTTTGTCAAAAACTTTCTTCCAAAATAGGAATACTATATAGACACAGACACCTACTCAACATAAAAAGAAGCAAAACTCACCTACTACAATGCGTACATTCTCCCACACATAGACTATTGCCTCACAATTTGGGGCAATACATCCACTACACAGATTGACAGAATTTACAAACTTCAAAAAAGAGCAGCCAGAATCATTTTAAATGCAGATTACTCAACCCCAACAAAAACACTTTTTAAAGAACTCGGATGGTTAACCATACAAGAACGGATAACATATCAGAAAGCTATTTTTATGTTCAAAATCATCAACCACTTATGTCCCCCTTACCTCAACTCTCTCTTTATATATGTTAATGAAATTACTGCACACACTCTAAGATCAACTGAAAACAACAAACTGTATCTTCCAAAACCCAGAACAAACTATCTGAAACAAAGCCTGAGTTTTTCTGGAGCAATGCTGTGGAACTCCCTTGGCAATAACCTCAAAGAAGCCCCATCTCTCAATGCCTTCAAGTCCAGACTTCTAAAATCCCTATGCTCTAGCACATAATATTATGTACTATTTTTATGTCAAGACATTTACATGTAATATACTCTGCAGTGTTTCGTGATTGTATATGTTGTACATACTTGTATTTTTTATTTTTCTTTGAGGGCCTCCGGGAAGAACAGTTTTTGCAACTGACAGAGTCTGGGGAGAGGATATGTCAGGGTGGAATATGTCCAAGGGGAATATGTCTGGGGGAGGGGGAGGATATGTCAGGGTGGAATATGTCCAAGGGGAATATGTCTGGGGGAGGGGGAGGATATGTCAGGGTGGAATATGTCCAAGGGGAATATGTCTGGGGGAGGGGGGAGGATATGTCAGGGTGGAATATGTCCAAGGGGAATATGTCTGGGGGAGGGGGGATATGTCAGGGTGGAATATGTCCAAGGGGAATATGTCGGGGGAGGGGAGGATATGTCAGGGTGAAATATGTCCAAGGGGAATATGTCAATGGGGAGGGGGAGGATATGTCAGGGTGGAATATGTCCAAGGGGAATATGTCTGAGGGGAGGGGGAGGATATGTCAGGGTGGAATATGTCCAAGGGGAATATGTCTGGGGGGAGGGGGAGGATATGTCAGGGTGGAATATGTCCAAGGGGAATATGTCTGGGGGAGGGGGAGGATATGTCAGGGTGGATATGTCCAAGGGGAATATGTCTGGGGGAGGGGGAGGAGGGTGGAATATGTCCAAGGGGAATATGTCTGAGGAGAGGGGGGGATATGTCAGGGTGGATATGTCCAAGGGGAATATGTCTGAGGAGGGGGAGTGATATGTCAGTGGAATATGTCCAAGGGGAATATGTCTGGGGGAGGGGGAGGCTATGTCAGGGTGAAATATGTCCAAGGGGAATATGTCTGAGGAGAGGGGGGGATATGTCAGGGTGGATATGTCCAAGGGGAATATGTCTGAGGGGAGGGGGAGGATATGTCAGGGTGGATATGTCCAAGGGGAATATGTCTGGGGGAGGGTGAGGATATGTCAGGGTGAAATATGTCCAAGGAGAATATGCCTGGGGGGGAGGGGGAGGATATGTCAGGGTGGAGTATATCCAAGGGGGCTATGTCTGGGGAGGGCGAGGATATGTCAGGATGGAATATGTCCAAGGGGAATATGTCTGAGGGGAGGGAGAGGATATGTCAGGGTGGAATATGTCCAAGGGGAATATGTCTGGGAGGGGGAGGCTATGTCAGAAAGCTTGTTTACGCTTGACCCAAGGGGAATATGTCTGGGGAGGGGAGGATATGTCAGGGTGGAATATGTCCAAGGGGAATATGTCTGGGGGGAGGGGAGATATGTCAGGGTGAAATATGTCCAAGGGGAATATGTCTGGGGGAGGGGGGGGATATGTCAGGGTGCAATATGTCCAAGGGGAATATGTCTTGGGGAGGGGGGATATGTCAGGGTGGAATATGTCCAAGGAATGTGTCTGGGGGAGGGGAGGATAAGTCAGGGTGGGAATATGTCTGAAATATGTCTGGGGAGGGGGAGGATATGTCAGGGTGGAATATGTTCAAGGGGAATATGTCTGTGGGGAGGGGGAGGATATGGCAGGGTGGAATATGTCCAAGGGGAATATGTCCGGGTGGAGGCGGAAGATATGTCAGGGTGAAATATGTCCAAGGGGAATATGTCTGGGGGAGGGGGAGGATATGTCAGGGTGAAATATGTCCAAGGGGAATATGTCCGGGGGAGGCGGAGGATATGTCAGGGTGAAATACGTCCAAGGGAATATGTCTGGGGGAGGGGGAGGATATGTCAGGGTGAAATATGACCAAGGGGAATATGTCCGGGGGAAGGCGGAGGATATGTCAGGGTGAAATATGTCCAAGGGGAATATGTCTGGGGGGAGGGGGAGGATATGTCAGGGTGAAATAACACCATGGGAATATGTCTGGGGGAGGGGGAAGATATGTCAGGGTGGAATATGTCCAAGGGGAATATGTCTGGGGGAGGGGGGATATGTCAGGGTGGAATATGTCCCAAGGGGAATATGTCTGGGGGAGGGGGAGGATATGTCAGGGTGGACTATGTCCAAGGGGGATATGTCTGGGGGGGAGGGGGAGGATATGTCAGGGTGGAATATGTCCAAGGGGGATATGTCTGGGGGAGGGGGAGGATATGTCAGGGTGGAAACTCCGAAGAGCGCATGTCAGCTGTATGACTTCCGTTACCATGGAGATCAGCTTCAAACGAAAAATACCTCAAATTAGAAGAGATCCCTCTGGGTAGAATCAAGGGAATATCCATTTCATTTGGATATATATCTTATCTTCTGATAAGGGAGAAATACAACGAGCACTATGTGTGCGAAAACACATCCTATAGCATGTGGTGTGCCTCACATGCGGTGTAATACGGTTTACACCGGAGCGGTGTAAAATACTTACACCATTAATGCGCGAGGTAGTACGACGTTGACGGAATAGTCCGAGCTGTCCCGAATGGTCGGTAATCGTGTCCACATTTTATTCAAGCAACACAGTGGCATAAATTCCAAAATCTATACTATACTGGTAATTAGGTGTCAATCTATACCTGTGATTATTTGGTGCCCCTGACTTCGCTTCCCGTTGCTATAATGATTCTTCTAATTAACGTGTACCTTGCATTGTCATTCCAGAACAATGGTGATTCAATGAATGGCTTTAAGTCATGCGATAGTTGGCCCTGTATGGATATAGACTCGACAAAAATATCAACACAAAACGCAGAGCATTACTTTCAATGGGACTTGTAGGAATAACAATTGTGTGGTAAAATTGATACCGCATGTATCGTTTTACACGAGGAAACAAATAAAACGCAATATTTTAACAATGTAGGCCTATGTCAGTAGTATAGAAAAGCTAAAAAAGGGTCATATTGCCCTCTTTGCACTTAAACTTGCGGGGTAACTCTTGATTCCCGTGGAGCGTCCGACAGGGGGCGCCACCAGCTCAAGGTTATAGATTGCATCAGCATTGGCTATGTGCCAAGTTTTGACCACTATAGGTCTGGCAACCTTTGACCTTGTATTCCTCCGCGGTGATGCGGTCATGTCTGGTGGTGATGCGGTCGCGGGAAAAAGCTTCCGTGGAGAAAAAGTAGTCCCCAGACTTCAAATACGCTGCATGGTCCGATTGGGTCGTATGAGGTATCAATGTGAAGCATTCGTGAAGGGGTATCTGATGGGCTGGGTGTGGGGTTGAAATATCGTCATTCTGCGCATGCGCGGTGTACAAAGGGTATGGAAATGGTGTGGATGTGGGGTTGGATTATCATCATTCTGCGCATGCGCAGTAGACAAAGGGTATGGAAATATACGTTTTGGGGTCTAGGGGAGCCCCTAATGGGCCGATGGAGTCGTATGAGGTATTAATGTGAAGCCTATGTGAGGGGGCATCCACCTGGACTAGTGCCTCGGCCGTTGTCAACAGGAATTGTGGGAAAAGGGTATGGAAATAGACGTTTTGGGGTCTGGGTGGGCCATTAGTGGTCCTATGGAGTCGTATGAGGTATCAATGTGAAGCATGTGTAAGGGGGCATCCGACAGGGTGGGTGTGACGTAGAACTGACGTCATTCTGCGCATGCGCAGTAGACCAAGGGTATGGAAATAGGCGTTTTGGGGTCTGGGTGGACCACTAGTGGTCCTATCGAGTCGTATGAGGTATCAATGTGAAGGATACGTGAGGGGGCATTCGCCTGGACTAGTGTGCCGTTCGTGTTCAACATTCTGCGCATGCGCGGACAGGGAATTGTGGGAAAGGTATGGAAATAGACGTTTTGGGATCGAGGGGAGTCCCTAGTGGGCCGATGGGGTCGAGTGAGGTATCAATGTGAAGCCTACGTGAAGGGGCATCTGGCTGGACTAGTGTGTCGACCGGTGCCGACATTCTGCGCATGCGCAGACAGGGAAATGTGGGAAAAGTGCATTGGAAGGAACGTTTTGGGGTCTAGGTGGGCCACTAATGGTCTGATTGAGTCGAGTGAGGTATCAATGTGATGCATACGTGAGGGCGCATCCCCTGGGTGGATGGGTGTTAGGAATATCGTCATTCTGCGCATGTGCAGGCAGGCCGTAGTATGGAAATAGACATTTTGAGGCCGATATGGACCACTATGAGTCCGAATGAGTCTAGGGAAGTGTTATTTTGTAGCTTTCGGGATGTCGACGTCACCTGTGACCACCACCACCACCACACACCACCACCAACGTCACCACCACACACCACCACACACCACCACCACCAACACCACCACCGGACGTTGACGGGCGTCAACGCCCGGTGGTGGTGGTAGCTCCCGTGTGGCAGAGCTCTTGGATCGGAGCTCTTGGAGCTCAAAGCTTGTGGAGCTCAGAGCTCGGAAATGACGTCATCGCATGCATGCGCGCGTACCTGTGGTGCACCCTGTACCCTATAGCCCGTAGGGAATAGGGTACACCAGGGTGCGGGTGTAGCACAGGTACGCGCACATGCATGCGATGACGTCATTTCCGAGCTCTGAGCTCCGATCCAAGAGCTCTGCCACACGGGAGCTATCACCACCACCGGGCGTTGACGCCCGTCAACGCCCGGTGGTGGTGTTGGTGGTGGTGGTGTGTGGTGGTGGTGTTGGTGGTGGTGTGTGGTGGTGGTGGTGGTGTGTAAATATAGGAATGAACATGTGTCCCTCATCAGTCCATTCCCGCAAATCGTGGGAAAAAATTGTCACTGAGCCAATTATAAAACATGTTCTTTCGCTAATACTCGTCCTCTTGACGTCACCGATGACGTCAAAGATGCTGTGGACATCCCCCAAATGAAGTCTACACCCCGAGAACTGCAAGCTGACACTTCCCACGACGCATTCGGACCAAGGATGGTCCATCTCTACACCAGAAGTGAGAGCTTGCCACCAAAGGCCGTTTTTTCCTTGTATGGAAAAATATGGCCGCGATTATCTCGAAAGAGAGACTTGTAACATATGTACAGACGGATGAATGAATGAGTAAGAATCAAATTAGGTCACACCGAGCAAAGATGGAACTTTCTGAAACGGCGACTTCTGATTGGACAGCCGAGAATACATCTAACGGGCAAGAACGAATATGACAGGACCAAATGGTGGCCTCTGATTGGACAAGAGACTTCTTGAATTGTAAAGCTACCCAACGCGGCCCCCCAGCGTGGGTATGTTATGATGGAGGGGAAAATAAACTATATGAAAAAACTTGTTGTTGTTGTTGTTGTTGTTCTCTCATCCTTGTTGTTGTTGTTGTTCTCTCATCTGTCTGTATCATGGCGTCAATGCGTTATGCCAGGGCGTTAAGGCGTAAAGATAGGGCGTTAAGTCGTTGAGACGCGTTAAGGCGTGAGGCCTTGATGGGTGACAGCCATTCGAGAGCTTCACACTGATACCCCACACGGTTCATTTGACCAGGGATGGTCAACCACTCAACAAACCTTCACGAATCCCCAAAATGCCTGCTCTCTATACTACGACCAGACTGCGCATGCGCAAAATGATGAAAACGGACGATACATTAGTCCAGTCGGATCTCACTCACTCACTCACTCACCATCGTTAATGCGTCCATGCGTTAAGACGGGCGTTGGGGACGCCTCAACGGCGTTGTACACGCTTCACTCACTCACTCACTCACTCACTCACTCACTCGCATACACTGAAAATCACAGGTAACTCTACCAGGTAGTTGGATGGAAAAATAGGCCGTTATCTGCTCCAAATGCACTCCATCGCACCTCCGAAACTCCCGCTTTCACTACTACCCTCACTGATGACGTCACCAGTGGCGTCACAGGTGACGTGGACATCCCTTCAAGTCGTGGTCTACACCCCGAGAGCTACAAAATAACACTTCCCTAGACTCATTCGGACTCATAGTGGTCCATACCGGCCTCAAAATGTCTATTTCCATACTACGGCCTGCCTGCGCATGCGTAGAATGACGATATTGCTAACACCCAGGGGATGCGCCCTCACGTATGCATCACATTGATACCTCACTCGACTCAATCAGACCATTAGTGGCCCACCTAGACCCCAAAACGTTCCTTCCAATGCACTTTCCCCACAATTCCCTGTCTGCGCATGCGGAGAATGTCGACAACGGTCGACACACTAGTCCAGGCAGATGCCCCCTCACGTAGGCTTCACATTGATACCTCACTCGACCCCATCGGCCCACTAGGGACTCCCCTCGATCCCAAAACGTCTATTTTCATACCCCTTTCCCACAATTCCCTGTCCGCGCATGCGCAGAATGTTGAACACGAACGACACACTAGTCCAGGCGAATGCCCCCTCACGTATCCTTCACATTGATACCTCATACGACTCGATAGGACCACTAGTGGTCCACCCAGACCCCAAAACGTCTATTTCCATACCCTTTTCCCACAATTCCCTGCTGCGCATGCGCAGAATGTTGACAACGCCCGAAACACTAGTCCAGGCGGATGCCCCCTCACATAGGCTTCACATTGATACCTCATACGTCTCCATAGGACCACTAGTGGCCCACCTCGACTTCAAAACGTCTATTTCCATACACTTGGTCTACTGCCTAGGCGCAGAATGACGTCATTTCCACGTCACATCCACTCCGTCGGATGCCCCCTTATACGTGCTTCACATTGATACCTCATACGACTTCATAGGACCACTAGTGGCCCACCCAGACCCCAACACGTCTATTTCCATACCCTTTTCCCACAATTCCCTGTTTGCGCATGCGCAGAATGTTGACAACGGCCGAGGCACTAGTCCAGATGGATGCCCCCTCACATAGGCTTCACATTGATACCTCATACGACTCCATCGGCCCATTAGGGGCTCCCCTAGATCCCAAAACGTCTATTTCCATACCCTTTTACCACAATTCCCTGTCTGCGCATGCGCAGAATGTTGACAACGCCCGAGACACTAGTCCAGGCGGATGCCCCCTCACATAGGCTTCACATTGATACCCCTCATACAACACCATCGGCCCATTAGGGGCTCCCCTCCACCCTTAAATGTCTATTTCCATACCCTTTGTCCGCCGCGCATGCGCAGAATGACGATATTCCAACCCCAGATCCACCCCATCGGATGCCCCCTCACATAGGCTTCACATTGATACCTCACTCAACTCCATTGGACCATTAGTGGTCCACCTAGACCCCAAAACGTCTATTTCCACACCCTTTGTCCATCGCGCATGTGCAGAATGACGATATTTCAACCCCACACCCAGCCCATCATATGCCCCTTCACGAATGCTTCACATTGATACCTCATACGACCCCAATCGGACCATGCAGCGTATTTGAAGTCTGGGGACTACTTTTTCTCCGCGGCAGCTTTTTCTCGCGACCGCATCACCACCAGACATGACCGCAACACCGCGGATGAATACATCTTTGACCTGGGTCACGTGATATGCAAATTTGGAACTCTCCTGTGCTGGAGGTAGCTTTTGGTCCTTCTGCCGGAACTATACTCCACTTGACCTCTGTGACCTTGCAATGAGGTCGAAATGAGGTCAATGTGGTCTGTAAAGGGTAGACACTACTACTCCCGTTACATGATTATGCGTTATGTTTTTGTCAGTTTCTCCTATTTTCACACTTTCCTTGTAGGTCGGATAACTTTCCACTGCTTTTGTCAATCAACTTCAAATTTGTGCATATTGCTACTGTGAAGAGACCTATGTCAAAGGTTGCCAGACCTATAGTGGTCAAAACTTGGAACACAGCCAATGCTGATGCAATCTATAACCTTGAGCTGGTGGCGCCCCCTGTCGGACGCTCCACGGGAATGAAGAGTTACCCCTCAAGTTTAAGTGCAAAGAGGGCAATATGATTTTTTTTAGCTTTTCTATACTACTTATGTCGGCTGTAAGTCTATATGTAGATATCAATAATATACACTGGATTAATGGCAATATTTAACTGGAGAGGCATAACAGTTCCGGCTCATTATGTTTCATTGATGCAAGAGATAAGAGTATAATACAGCCCAAGACAGTCCGAGCGTCTTATGACGCTTCAGCCACACGACGGATAATTTTTGACTGATTGTATGGCTGCCAGACAACTTGTCAGAAATTATCCGTCGTTTGGCTTAAGGGCCATAAGGGAACGGAAGTGATTTCCTTATTCCCTATTCCCGTTTCGATATTCTAAATCGCGCTATGTGAAAGTAGTAACCTTCATGAAAATCGATATATTTTGACAACCATTATGTGTTTCATAACACAAATGGGACCATGTTTTCCACAATAAATTTTCTTTGCTGTGAATATTAATTTGAGAAGAATACTTCAAAATGTGTGCTATTAAGGACATTTCTAAAGGGTCGTAGTAAAATCAGTGTACAGTCCACAATATTTTGCTAGTCACCTTTAGAGTGGTCTAGATATCTTCCTAATACATTTGTCTATTTTCTGACCCATTTTTGGGTGTTTAAATTGGAGCCTAGACAGCGCTAAATGGGTATTATTTGGATATTTTTATAATTCACACCGACTCTATTTCTTGCTCCCATTCACCCAGAAATCGAATTTGTGCCACTTCTAGAGTGGTCTAGATATCTTCCTAATATATTTATCTATCTTTCGGACCCATTTTTGGGTGTTTAAATTGGAGCTGGTATACCCTCCGAGACAGCGCTAAATGGATATTATCCGGATATTTTTATAATTTACACCGACTCTATTTCTTGCTCCCAATCATCCAGAAATCGAATATGTACCACTTTTAGAGTGGTCTAGATATCTTTTTAATACATTTATCTATCTTTTTGACCCATTTTTGGGTGTTTAAATTGAAGCTGGCATACCCTCCGAGACAGCGCTAAATGGGTATTAACTGGATATTTTTAAAATTTACATCGACTATATTTGTTGCTCCCGATCACACAGAAATCGAATTTTTGCCACTTTTAGGGTGGGCTAGATATCTTCAATACATTTATCTGTCTTTCTAACCCATTTTTGGATGTTTAAATTGGAGCTGACATACCCTTCGAGACAGCGCTAAATGGGTATTATCTGGATATTTTTATAATTTACACCGACTCTATTTCTTGCTCCCGATCACCCAGAAATCGAATATGTGCCACTTTTAGAGTGGTCTAGATATCTTTCCAATGCATCTATCTATCTTTCTGGCCCATTTTTGGGTGTTTAAATTGGAGCTGGCATACCCTCCGAGACAGCGTTAAATGGGTATTATCTGGATATTTTTATAATTTACACCGACTATTTCTTGCTCCCAATTACCCAGAAATCGAAGTTGTGCCACTTTTAGAGTGGTCTAGCTATCTTTCTAATACATCTATCTATCTTTTGGACCCACTTTTGGGTGTTTAAATTGGAGCTGGCATACCCTCCGAGACAGCGCTAAATGGGTATTATCTGGATATTTTTATAATTTACAAGGACTCTATTTCTTGCTCCCAATCACCCAGAAATCGAATTTGTGTCACTTTTAGAGTGGCCTAGATATCTTTCTAATACATTTATCTATCTTTCTGACCCATTTTTGGGTGTTTAAACTGGAGCTGGCATACCCTCCGAGACAGCGCTAAATGGGTATTATCTGGATATTTTTATAATTTACACCGACTCTAAAAGTGGCACATATTCGATTTCTGGTTGATTGGGAGCAAGAAATAGAGTCGGTGTAAATTATAAAAATATCCAGATAATACCCATTTAGCGCGGTCTCGGAAGGTATGCCAGCTCCAATTTAAACACCCAAAAATGGGTCAGAAAAATAGATAAATGTATTAGAAAGATATCTAGACCCACTCTAAAAGTGGCACAAATTCGATTTCTGGGTGATTGGGTGCAAGAAATGGAGTCGGTGTAAATTGTAAAAATATCCAGATAATACCCATTTAGCGCTGTCTCGGAGGGTATGGCATCTCCAAGTTAAACACCCAAAAATGGGTCAGAAAGATAGATAAATGTATTAGGAAGATATCTAGACCACTCTAAAAGTGGCGCAAATTCGATTCATGGGTGTTTGGGAGCAACAAATAGAGTCGGTGTAATTTGACCATATCCAGATAATATCCATTTAGCGCTGTCTCGGAGGGTATGGCATCTCCAAGCTAAACACCCAAAAATGAGTCAGAAAGATAAATGTATTAGGAAGATATCTAGACCACTCTAAAAGTGGCGCAAATTCGATTTCTGGGTGATTGGGAGCAACAAATAGAGTCGCTGTAAATTGACCATATCCAGATAACACCCATTTAGCGCTGTCTCGGAGGGTATGCCAGCTCCAAGTTAAACACCCAAAAATGGGTCAGAAGGATAGATAAATGTATTAGGAAGATATGTAGACCACTCTAAAAGTGGCGCAAATTCGGTTTCTGAGGGATTGGGAGCAACAAATACAGTCGGTGTAAATTTACCATATCCAGATAATACCCATTTAGCGCTGTCTCGGAGCGTATGGCATCTCCAAGCTAAACACCCAAAAGTGGGTCCAAAAGATAGATAGATGTATTAGAAAGATATCTAGACCACTCTAAAAGTGGCGCAAATTCGATTTCTGGGTGATTGGGAGCAACAAATAGAGTCGCTGTAAATTGACCATATCCAGATAACACCCATTTAGCGCTGTCTCGGAGGGTATGGCATCTCCAAGTTAAACACCCCAAAATGGGTCAGAAGGATAGATAAATGTATTAGGAAGATATGTAGACCACTCTAAAAGTGGCGCAAATTCGGTTTCTGAGGGATTGGGAGCAACAAATAAAGTCGGTGTAAATTGACCATATCCAGATAACACCCATTTAGCGCTGTCTCGGAGGGTATGGCATCTCCAAGTTAAACACCCCAAAATGGGTCAGAAGGATAGATAAATGTATTAGGAAGATATGTAGATCACTCTAAAAGTGGCGCAAATTCGATTTATGGGTGATTGGGAGCAACAAATAGAGTCGGTGTAAATTTACCATATCCAGATAATACCCATTTAGCGCTGTCTCGGAGCGTATGGCATCTCCAAGCTAAACACCCAAAAGTGGGTCCAAAAGATAGATAGATGTATTAGAAAGATATCTAGACCACTCTAAAAGTGGCACAAATTCGATTTCTGGGTGATTGGGAGCAACAAATAGAGTCGTAGTAAATTGACCATATCCAGATAACACCCATTTAGCGCTGTCTCGGAGGGTATGGTATCTCCAAGTTAAACACCCCAAAAATGGGTCAGAAAGATAGATAAATGTATTAGGAAGATATCTAGACCACTCTAAAAGTGGCGCAAATTCGATTTCTGGGGGATTGGGAGCAACAAATAAAGTCGGTGTAAATTGACCATATACAGATAATACCCATTTAGCGCTGTCTCGGAGGGTATGGCATCTCCAAGTTAAACACCCAAAAATGGGTCAGAAAGATAGATAAATGTATTAGGAAGATATCTGGACCACTCTAAAAGTGGCGCAAATTCGATTTCTGGGTGATTGGGAGCAACAAATACAGACCCTTTAGAAATGTACTTAATAGCATACGTTTTGAAGCATTCTTCTCAAATTTATATTCACAGGGAAGAAAATTTATTGGGGAAAACATGGTCCTATTCGTGTTATGAAAGACATATTGGTTGTCGAAATATATCGATTTTCATGAAGGTTACTGCTTTCACATAGCGCGATTTAGAATATCGAAACGGGAATAAGGAAGAAGAAAATAAGTTCAGCTCCGTCTTTAACTAGCAGTCTGTACACAAACAAAGAGGCTTGATTTCGTATTTTTGAAATAAGTTTGTTTTTTTCGGCCAGATGTATATTTTGAATTTCACGACGAATATCCTTTCTTCGGTCATATGCAATGTTCTGAATGGTAACGTAGTATGCTGAGAATTTTTTTTGTTGGATATGATATTTATCCTGAAATTCTCTTAGAGTTAAGAAGTTTTAACTATCGTTGACTAAATCTTTAACCGTTACTGCGCCAGCATTGCTCAACTGCAGATAAGTGGGCGTAATTGTAAAGTAGTTCTCCTGCTATTGACTGATTATTGAAAGGTTCACATTTCGCACATTCGAGCCATGCAGCGATGACATCCTTCCAGAAATAGTTTTTGATGGAGCTTATATGTCTGCCAGACCATATGCGTTCAAGTCCCAGTCCTTAGATCCCAGGACGGTGATTATATCGTCTATTAGACTTGAGTGAAACTCAGAAAATTCTAGAGATCTTTTTACCCATTGAATCTTCATGGAGTTAATAAAAGACGGTATATGGATCATATTTAAACCGCCCTCTTCTTCTATAAGAGTTTTCCTTTTAATCCTGTCTGGGCCTCCTCCCCAAATGAACTCAAAGAACATCTTTTCCAAGTCCTTCTGAAAAGCTTCCGAGGGATTGGGTAATGCAGAAAACAAATGAGTTAATAGTGGTAGGGCAAAGGTTTTTATCACAGTTATTTTCCTAATTGGGGTCAGGTTACGCTTCCACCATTCCCTAATAGTTTTCTAATGTTGTTAAGTTTTGAGTGATAATTTAAATTAGTCATATCTTCCAGATCTGGGTTAAATACTATGCCTAGTAATCGGAACCTGCCGGGGTCCCAGTTAATTCGGAAGTGTGGACGAGTGTTTAACTCTGCTTCCAATCCAATGAGCTGTTGATTTTTCAACATTCAAACGAAGACCCGAACTTGACGAGAACTTTATCGCACTGTTTTTAAAAGTTATACCTTTAATGTTTTCATCTTTTTTAATTGCTATTGCTAGTAGCTCAGCGACTATGATAAACATATATGGAGATACAGGGTTGCCCTGGCGACAGCCCCTCTCAAGTTCGAAAAATGGGACATAAAACCGTTATTTATTACGCAGCTTTTCGAGTCATATTGAAATAGCTTGATCCAACCGCAAAGTGTTTCACCGAAGCCGAAAGATCGCAGCGCATTGTGCATAAATGCCCAGTCGTCACTGTCAAAAGCCTTTTCAAAGTCGATTAGGAATAGTAGTCCAGGTATTTGATTTTCTTCTGTACACTGCATTACATCATATATGAGTCTTGTGATTTCGCCTATAAACCTGCCTTTTATGAAGCCTTTGTGTGTTTCACTGATGATGGTAGGCAGTACCTTTTTTATTCGATTTGCAATGCAGGAAGAGGCTAATTTGTAATCAACATTTAGGAGAGATATAGGGCGCCATTTTTTTTATTAAAGATCTATTTTTTCCCTCTTTAGGAATACAGCTTATCACTTCCTGTTTTTTTTAAATCAGAGAGTGAGCCTGTTGAGTAGGGATGACTTAGAGATCTAACAAGAAAAAACCCCAAACTGTCCCAAAAAGTTTTATAAAACTCGGCCGGAAAGCCATCGGATCCTGGGGATTTGTCATTTTTCATATTTTGCAAGGCCAGGAAACATTCCGGAACAGAAATAGGACCTTCACAGGTGAGTTTGTTGTTGTCACTGAGACGTATATCATGTTTTAGGGATAGATCGTCTTTTTCTGAGTCTATATATTTTGCCCTGGCATAGAGTCCGGCATAAAACCCCTTCATTTCATTCAGTATTTCCTCTGAGGTTGTCACCTCGTTTCCATGCTGTGTAAGGAGTTCTGAAATGTTTTTGGTAATGAAATTTCGTTTCTCTAATCCTGAAAAAAAGCCGAATTCCTTTCCTCATTTTCGTATCATTTAATTTTAGATCGCATGATTATTTTAAAAAGACGCAGCGATTCCAGCTCGCTCTTTTTGTTTTCTAACATTTCAAGATTTGTATTCTGGATGCGTTGGCATGCTCCTACTGTCAGCTCTTTTTCCAAGTTCAGTATTTCTGTTTCAATATCTCTTTCGCGTTTCTCTCTAATCGTTTTTTTTGTAATTGAGAAAGATATTGTGGCGCTCCTAATTTTAGCTTTCAGCAACTCAAAAAATACTTGGTGATCTAGGGTGAGAGAAAGGGTGTTGGGTTGAGTAATGTCTCCAGATCTGTAGTGTTCCTTGATAGTATCCGTGATTACGGTTTTGATTAAATCAATGTATTGTGTGTCACAGAGAAGCTGAGTATTCAACTTCCAATAACATCTACCCTTTTCCACATCTTCAAATGCGCATTTTAAGGAGACTAAAGAGTGATCCGATCTATAAGATGTCTCAATATCTGAAGTGCACCGAGATGCGGATACGTCATCGGTCACAAAAAATAATCGAGTCGACTTTGATGCCGGTGTTAATTTTTTTCCTCCAGGTGAAACGCTTTGTGGTTGGATTTACCACACGCCATATGTCGTTAAGGCTATTATAAAGCTTATCCTTAAGTTCTAAAAGGGCTAGTCTTGCTTTTTGGTTATTATAACCACGATAATTTTGTGTGTCCCCACAAAAGTCCTTCCACAAAATTCCAATCACCACAGGTTATATAGAGTTGCCATCGAACGAGTACACTTCCTCAAACAGATTCTTGAAGAACAATGGCTCGTCTGTGTTTGGTCCATACAAGTTTATCAATGTTACTCTTCTGTCAAAAAGTGTGACATCTAATATAATATATCTCCCATCTGTGTCTTTCTTACAACCATGTAAAGTATATTCGAAATTTTTTCGGAATAAAGTTGCCACCCCTGTGCTATTTGATCTCCCGTGACTAAAAAAGCACGTATAACCCCAATTATCCTCCCATTCTTTTTCTGTTGGTTGTGAACTGCGGGTCTCCTGAAGGCAAATAATCGAGATGTTTCTTCGTTTTAGCCAAGTGAAGACGTCTAGTCTTTTATCATTGTCGGAGTGAAGCCCCCTGACATTCGCCGAGATAATCTTCACCTCGTCTACCATGAAGAATTCGTGCCGGTTTATTTCACCATTATGGATGGGATTTTGCTAATTTGATAGAATGAGCAATACACTATACTTTTAGCTCTTTCAATATTATAATACAAATAAGTTCTCGGTAAAGCACAAAAGATCATATTTAAGAAAGGAAAAAAAAAAAGATGACTAAGAAAATCTATAGGTGGTATGCTCGAGCAAGGCGTTTCGAACCCCGTGTTCGAGCATAAAGATGAAATATAAAAGGATTGAATCTGAACTGTGACCAGCTATCGAGGACTGGGGATACAGAGGTGAATATACAAACACCGGTAATTAACAAGAGCAATATAAAGTATTGGATGTGGTAGCTCTATAACACACACATATATATATATATATATATTTTTTTCACCACACGTCGAGAACCTCTTTTCACTTGTCACTGTTCATATACATTTTACTTACTATGCTTACCCCGTGAATGGAGAGTGTACAGTGAGAATTGGAGGGTGAGGACCAGACACGTTAACCCGAGTAACAGCCGGAGTATCAGACGTTTCTTACGCCACACGATCATAGCTAAAACTCTACTCTCTCTCCCTTCTTGACCGCTGGTCTATTTATCACAACAAATTACTGAAGTGAGATGGCCAATATGATGATTACGCTGTTAAATAGCTTAACTCCCTGGATATATATAGGCATAAATACATATAGGTTCCTGGTACGAATCGATAACCTACGATCATTGGTTGACAATGAAATATTCCAATACATGTACAACCGACGACAGTAGATATGAAGTGGTTTGGTCTCCGCATATATTTTTCTATGTAGTTCTGCATACCGTCTCGCTATCCGGAAGTTTGAACTATATCATGGACTTTAAAAAGGAGGCATGGAAATCCGACACGGTAATTGTTACGTCCATCTAATGAACGCAAATATATCTTTTAAATTATAGCGAATAATATAAACGGCTAATATACAGATGTTGGCCTAGTGGTGTTTTGTTCTCATACACCACACAGTTTAATACGGATACCGTCTTGGCACGCTAGGGGTCGGACCACTATTACAATTTACATTGGCGGCAATGTTAAAAACTGTTAACGTAATTGCATCTCCTCGATTCATTAATTAAGTCTAGACTCCCATATTTCGGCAAGAAGTACTTTTATTCAAGTGCTTCTTGACGGGTGTCGCCCATCGAAATTTTGAGTTATGCGCGCTCGTACAAATGACGTCATAATTTTGGCTTTATTCCTCTGCTTTCAGAAAGCGGTGCACAGGCACCCAAATAGTCCCTCTTAGCAACTCCTTATTAGGCCTTGAGTTAAACTCAAACTCACAGCGGAACCAAACACATATCATACTTCAATCACCTACCACTGGCCTTCAATTATTCCTCGCAACAGAGACTGGAAAAAATATTGAAAACAATTCACTAGTGGTCTTGTCCCGTTATCGTATTTACATGTACCAACCGAATCGGACATTCACAAAACAATATACAGTAGTCCAGCCAAGTACCCTCTTTGAGTGGCAGGGATCAAAGTAGGAGGGCATACCAACCTGATTTTGGTCAATTACGGTCATTTTGGGGTCACCCTTGGGGTCAAATAAGGTCAATAATGGGTAAAACTCGGTTATAAATTAATATCCACAGTATCGAACTGTGAACGAATGAGTATCCAAACTGAATTAGTAGTATGTAGTGTAAGGTTTAAATTAGTCATCGATAATACGTTAATTATTCAAATTAAGATCATTTCAGGGTAACTTTTTGGTAAATGAGGTCAAAAAATGGGTACAAATCGGTTATAAATTAATATCCACAATACTAATTGTTACCATTGAGTAGACAGGCAAGTAGTATACAAAGGCTATTTAAAGGCCTATTTTGCCGGGGGAGATAACTCTTGGGGAGATGACGGGAAGTTCCGACAGGAGGCGCCACCAGCTCAAAGAGACCAAAAACTACCGCAACATGAGAGAGCTCCCTGACTCGATCGGGCGTGACCTTGGAGCGGGGAGGCTCGAACAAAATACATGATACCATGGGAAGGAAGACTTATATTGATAAACATAATCTATAGGTGTTGGACGATGTTATTAGGACGAGTCTAGCATCCGTGCGACCCCAGGGTCGAGCGTTTATATCTCCACAAAAAATAAACAAAGGTGGCCCTCCACAGTTTCGTAGTGATGGCCCCTGTCTAATTTTATAATACGATAGACTGCCTGTGTTCTGCTACATTGTAATTCTTCTTGTCTTCTTAATAGCTTATACCTATAATACCATCCTATTCAGCATTTATCAACGCTGCAAACGAGCACGTACAAATCGATGGCTGGCTTCGCTTACACGCTGATCGGGATAAATTTTGTCCTGCCGCAGTTATGCCCCTTGGGTGAGCCTAAATTTCTTGACTCATTTACGGGAAGAAAATATGAAATACAAAACTGGCAGGTTGATCCCCACATTTTTTTTGCCTTTTTAAGTTGAGACCGTACCAGGGAAGGTGAGTAAGAAGTTTAACTGAAATCGCTCTGACAGATTTTTCTGGAAATTGAGCTGAATTTGACCATTTTTCGACATTTAAAGGGTTTTCTAGGAAAAATGATGCAAGCCTGGAAGGGAATGTTCATTTTCCTATAACATTGTGGTAGTTACGGCCCCCATGTCCTGCATCGAAATGGGTGAAACCGTCCATCTGGTTCCCCTCTACTCTGGAATGGGCGGATCCCAGATTACCTGGTCAGCTGGACTCCACAGACAGACGATAAAGAAGAGCCAAGTAGGAAAGGCGTGCAGTGCTGCTGTGCCCGCGTGTTCCTGGGGTTTGTCTCACTCTTGTTTAACGATGTATTGAACTGTATTGACCTGTATTCCACTGTATTGAAATATATGTAATTACCTGATTGTATGCCTGTATTATTGTTTATGTATATGGATCCGTAGCTTCCACAACATAGCAGTGCTATGTCTTAAAAGGATAGTTTAATCATGCTCTTTCAGAAAATATATACATATAAGTGATTTGGGTTGAAATTTTCACGATAATTGGTTGCCGAAAAACGGACCCATAGACTATTCCATGCCGAATGGAAGAATCCCTGGAGTGCACCCAAACAAAATTGGGAATTTGGGAATTCCCCTTTGGCATCGATAGTGCTGCCCTCTAGAGGCAGGGTGGAATAATGGGTGTATGTAAAATTTCTCCAGATATAAAAACGGATCACGGACATTACCTCTACAATATACAATATACGGGGAAATGTCTGTATTGGGTATGTGGGGAGGGTGGTAAGTTTTTTGTGGATTTTGCTATGGGTCCCGAAGCGATTGGTTGAATTTTTTTTGAAAACGTCACTGTGCGCATGCGTAGTGGGTAAATAGCGCTGGGTGGACGTTTTGGGGTCTAGGTGGGCCACTAGTGGGCCGATGGAGTCGTATGAGGTATCAATGTAAAGCAATCGTGAGGGGGCATCCGTGTGACGTGGAATTGACGTCATTCTGCGCATGCGCAGTAGACAAAGGATATGGAAATAGACGTTTTGGGGTCTAGGTGAGCCCCTAATGGGCCGATTGGATCGAGTGAGGTATCAATGTGAAGCATACGTGAAGGAACATCCGCCTGGACTAGTGTGTCGTTCGTTTTCAACATTCTGCGCACGCGCAGACAGGGAATTGTGGAAAAAGGGTATGGAAATAGACGTTTGGGGGTCTAGGTGGACCACTAATGGTCCGATGGAGTCGAGTGAGGTATTAATGTGAAGCATACGCGAAGGAGCATCCGCCTGGACTAGTGTGTCGTTCGTTTCCAACATTCTGCGCATGCGCAGACAGAGAAATGTGAGAAAAGGGTATGGAAATAGACGTTTTGGGGTCTAGGTGGACCACCAGTGGTCCGATGGAAACGAGTGAGGTATCAGTGTGAAGCATACGTGAGGAAGCATCCGCCTGGACTAGTGTGTCGTCCGTTTTCAATATTCTGCACATGCGCAGACAAGGGATTGTGGGAAAAGGGTACGGAAATGGACGTTTTTGGATCGAGGTGAGCCCCTAATGGTCCTATGGTGTCGTATGAGGTCTTATTTTGAAGCTCTCGTGTAGGAGCACCCAACTGGACTAATGTATCATCCATTTTCAAAATTGTGCGCATGCGCAGTCTGGCAGTAGTATAGAAAGCGGGTATTTAGGGGGTACGGGGGGGGGGGGGTTTGGGGTAGAGATGGACACCTATTGGACCAAATGGGTCGCGGAAGGTGTCAAAGTGAAGCTTTTGTAGGGTAGAGTCAGAATGGCGTGTTTTTTATTGCAAGTCGCGTCGATCTGCGCATGGGCAGTTGGGTATAGTGAGTAAAGTGGTCATTTTGAGGGTGCGTGGGGGTGTGTTTGGGGTAGAGATGGACCACTATTGGTCCGAATGCGTCGTGGGAGGTGTCATGTTGTAGCTGCCGCGGTGTAGACCACGATTTGAGGGATGTCCACGTCATCTGTGACGTCACTGATGACGTCATTAGTAGGAGTAGTAGCCAAAGTGGACATTTTGAGAAGGTGTGAAGGAAGGTGTTTGGGGTAGAGATGGATCATCCGCGGTCCGAATGCGTCGTGTGAGGTGTCATCTTGTAGCAACGCCCGCCAACGCCAAGCTTAACGCTTCAACGCCCTGGTGAAATAGCTCAGAAGCTCTGATTTTCTAGATATTCCATGGAATTGTCACTAATTCTTCGAAACGCAGTGACACCCGTTAACGCCCGTCGTTACGCCTTAACGCTCTAACATAACGCCATGACGCCATGATATAGACAACAACAACAACAAGGAAGAGACATGAGAGAACAACAACAATAAGAAGTTTTCATATAGTTTATTCTCCCCAATGTTACATCATACCCACGCTGGGGGAGCCGCGTTGGGTATGTTTACAATTCAAGAAAACTCTTGTCCAATCAGAGGCCGTCCTTTGTATCTGTCATATGCGTTCTTGTCCGTTAGATGTATTCTCTGCTGTATTCAGAAGCTTCCGTTTCAGAAAGTTCCATCCCTTTGTTCTAATCGTCGTCGGGCAGGCCAGGATATTGTTCGGGCAGCATGTCCTCAAATAGTTGTTTGCGCATTCTGAGTATCTATCGGTGCATGGGTGAATACATTCATCCGATGGGAAGATTCCGTAATTTGGTCACGAAGAACGTAACATTGGTCACCCTTTCTACGAACCAGTGTTGGGGCGCTCTTCATAGGCCCATCCCAAGACATCCAATTGGTCCACTTGGTCCATCATCGTCTCTAGCGACGCCCGGTTAATGATGGTAAACGGTTGGTCAAATACCCGGTTGTTACTGCTCGGGTAAATGTATCGAACTTGATCTGTCTCCTTATGCTGCAGCACATTTAATTTGCGCCAGATTTAAGCGCCAGATTTAATTTGAAGGACGTAACTTGGTCATTGAAGATGGCTTCCACGTAGACGGGTGAGTTCGGTCAGCCGGAAATTGTAGAGATCTTGAATAGGGCGATGACGGTGGAAACAGTGCCGTATCATGGGCCAATGGAGCCGATAGATGTCACACACTGGATGGGCGTCCTGTAACAGATCGCTAGGAACATCCACTGCATCTTCCAGAAAATGTTCCATGTCGTCAGGAGTATGACTGGGAACAGTAATGCTAGGGACTGGGTGGATATCTAAGCTCTTCTGAACTATGGGTATAGGCGGAATCTCCGTGGTCGCATCACCAGTGGCATTCGTCTCTCCGGGTTCACCTTCACTGGGTCTGACCCTCCTGGGTGCCTCTTTAGTGGGAAGTTGTCGACCAAACCGTAGAGACGGGGTATGAATCAAACGTTGGTGCTGTCTTAACTGACTGGGTCGTTTGAAGAGTTGACCACAATCGTTACATTGTTCCGTCGCGTCCTCGTGGAACGAGCGTTCGTGTCGCAGTAAATGATCCTCCCGATTGAATGACCGTGCGCAGGTTATACAAGTATACCGTGATCGTTGTGGATGGAGGCCTCGTGGCGTCGTAAATCATCTAGACGACTAAACTGCTTCAGGCATGTTGTGCAAGAGAACATATCGGCCAATTCCGGTCTTTCTCTCATCTGTCTGTATAATGGCACACGGCGACACACACACACACCTACACACAGACGTATACACACACACACCCACACATGCATACACACACACGCACACACACATACACGCAGACGCATACACACATGCACACACGCACACGCATACACGCACACGCGTACACACACACAAGCACACACACGCATACACACACTCATACACACAAACGCGTACACACACACATATACACGCACACACGCATACACGCGTCGCTGACATCCGCGCATGCATCCGGGTACTTCTATGTAGGTGTATAAAAGCCGGAATTTTTACGTCATTCATCATTTCCAGATCCACGGCCGATATGTTCTCTTGCACAACTTTCGTGAAGCAGTTTACTCGTCTAGATAATTTACGACGCTACGAGGCCTCCACCCACAACGATGCACGGTATACTTGTATAACCTGCGCACGGTCATTCAATCGGGAGGATCATTTACTGCGCCACGAACGCTCGTTCCACGAGGGCGCGACGGAATAATGTAACGATTGTGGTCAACTCTTCAAACGACCCAGTCAGTTAAGACAGAACCAACGTTTGATTCATACCCCGTCTCTACGGTTTGGTCGACAACTTCCCACTAAAGAGGCACCCAGGAGGGTCAGACCCAGTGAAGGTGAGCCCGGAGAGACGAATGCCACTGGTGATGCGACCACGGAGATCCCGCCTATACCCACAGTTCAGACGACCCTAGATATCCACCCAGTCCCTAGCATTACTGTTCCCAGTCATACGCCTGACGACATCGAACATTTTCTGGAAGATGCAGTGGATGTTCCTAGCGATCTGTTACAGGACGCCCATCCAGTGTGTGACACCTATCGGCGCCATTGGCCCATGATACGGCACTGTTTCCACCGTCATCGCCCTATTCAATATATCTACAATTTTCGACTGACCGACCTCATCCGTCTACTCAGCCACGTGGAAGCCATCTTCAATGACCAAGTTACGTCCTTCAAATTAAATCTGGCGTTTGGTTATGTGCTGCAGCATAAGGAGGCAGATCAAGTCCGATACTTTTACCCGAGCAGTAACATCCGGGTATTTGACCAACCGTTTACCATCATTAACCGGGCGTCGCTAGAGACGATGCTGGACCAAGTGGACCAATTGGATGTCTTGGGATGGGCCAAATTACGGAATCTTCACATCGGATGAATGTATTCACCCATGCACTGATAGATACTCAGAATGCGCAAACAACTATTTGAGGACATGCTGCCCGAACAATATCCTGGCCTGCCCGACGACGATTAGAACAAACAGATGAAACTTTCTGAAATGGAGGCTTCTGAATACAGCCGAGAATACATCTAACGGACAAGAACGCATATGACAGATACAAAGGACGGCCTCTGATTGGACAAGAGTCTTCTTGAATTGTAAACATACCCAACGCGGCTCCCCCCAGCGTGGGTATGATGTAACATTGGGGAGAATAAACTATATGAAAACTTCTTGTTTTTGTTGTTGTTCTCTCATGTGTCATCCTTGTTGTTGTTGTTGTTCTCTCCCCGGTCTATATCATGGCGTCAAGGCGTTATGTTAGAGCGTTAAGGCGTAACGACGGGCGTTGACGGGCGTCACTGCATTTCGAAGAATTAGTGACAATTCCATGGAATATCTATAAAATCAGAGCTTCTGAGCTATTTCACCGGGGCGTTGAAGCGTTAAGCTTGGCGTTGGCGGGCGTTGCTACAAGATGACACCTCACACGACGCATTCGGACCGCGGATGGTCCATCTCTACCCCAAACACCTTCCTTCACACCTTCTCAAAATGTCCACTTTGGCTATTGTTCCTACTGATGACGTCACCAATGACGTCACAGATGACGTGAACATCCCTCAAATCGTGGTCTACACCCCACCAGCTACAACATGACACCTCCCACGACGCATTCGGACCAATAGTGGTCCATCTCTACCCCAAACACACCCCCACGCACCCTCAAAATGACCACTTTACTTACTACACCCACCTGCGCATGCGCAAATTGACGCGACTTGTAATAAAAACACACCATTCTGATTCTACCCCACAAAAGCTTCACTTTGACACCTCCCACGACCCATTTGGACTAATAGGTGTCCATCTCTACCCCAAACACACCCCCACGTATCCCCAAAATGCCCGCTTTCTATAGTACGGCCAGACTGCGCATGCGCAGAATATTGAAGACGGACGATACATTAGTCCAGTCGGGTGCTCCTCCACGAGAGCTTCAAAATAAGACCCCATACGATACCATAGGACCACGAGGGGCTCACCTCGACCCCAAAACGTCCATTTCCATACCCTTTTCCCACAATTCCCTGTCTGTGCATGCGCAGAATGTTGAAAACGGACAACGCCCTAGTCCAGGCGGATACTCCCTCACGTATGCTTCACATTAATACCTCACTCGATCCAATCGGCCCACTAGGGGCTCATCTAGATCCCAAAACGTCTATTTCCATACCCTTTTCCCACAATTCCCTGTCTGCGCATGCACAAAATGTTGAAAACGAACGACACACTAGCCCAGGCGGATGCTCCTTCACGTATGCTTCACATTGATACCTCACTCAATCCAATCGGCCCACTAGGGGCTCACCTAGACCCCAAAACGTCTATTTCCATGAACTTTGTCCACTGCGCATGCGCAGAATGACGTCAGTTCCACGTCACACCGAGCCCGTCGGATGCCCCCTCACGAATGCTTCACATTGATACCTCATACGACTCCATCGGCCCACCATTGGCCCACCTAGACTCCAAAAATGACCACCCTCCCCTCATACCCAATACAGGCATTTTCCCGTATATTGTATATTGTAGAGGTAAAGTCCGTGATCCGTTTTTTACATCTGGAGAAATTTTACATGCACCCATTATTCCACCCTGCCTCTAGAGGGCAGCACTATCGATGCCAAAGCAGAATTCTCAAATTCCCTTTTTTTTTTTTGCAGAGATATAAACGCTCGACCCTGGGGTCGCACGGATGCTAGACTCGTCCTAATAACATCGTCCAACACCTATAGATTATGTTTATTACTATAAGTCTTCCTTCCCATGGTTTCAGTTATTTTTTGCGACACTCCCCGCTCCAAGGTCACGCCCGATCGAGTCAGGGAGCTCTCTCGTGTTGGCGGTAGTTTTTGGTCTCTTGAACTGGTGGCGCCTCCTGTCGGAACTCCCCGTCATCTCCCCAAGAGTTTTCTCCCCCGGCAAAACAGGCCTTTAAATAGCCTTTGTATACTACTCAGGCAGAATTAGTTGCATGTAGTGTAGGGTTTAAGGTAGGCATAATAACCATTATGTAACCATTATATTGTCTGTCGATGATTATTTTTTAGCTGATGATTGTACGAATAGAAACAAACTATGCACGTAAATAGTCAGGTCGATCTGTTTTGTGTAGGTGGTTGGGTTTGAGAAATTGCTACTTTCAGCCCCATGTAATAACAATACCTTGAATTATAAGGGCAAAATGCGAATATGACTGAGTCTCAGATGAACCTACATGGTCACCATTTTGAATTTAATAATTGTATTTACAGCTGAAGATTATGCTATATAACAAAATTAAAATGGACATAATGTAATAAACTATCGCGTTATTCTGCTCAATTTAAGCAAGTTTGTACCTAGAATAAAAATATTCAAACATTAACATTAATAGGCGCTGAAATATGAGCGAATTGTGCATTTTATGATAAAAGCATGAAACTTGGTACACATATACTACAAGTCGTGGGCAATAGTTTAAAGATTGGTGGCACTACATATTCATCCTGTGTCAGCCTGGGCGGCTATTTTTCCAAGATGGCTGCTGTGATAATTCACCGGTACGAGGTTATCGGTAAAATCACTCAAAAATATCCGATTTACAGGTTAGTGTTACTAACTTCGCCTAAATTCAGCCTGAGGATTAGGAAAATGAACTCATATTTCAATCTGGTAGAATTTATGACCGCTAGAGTTGAGTTTACTCCTATCTAGCCTGATGGGACGGGGGGGGGGGGCATTTAATATACCCCTTTGCCAAACATTTCACTGTAACGTCGGAACAAAACAGGAGATGGGGCTGAAACGGTGGGAATTTTCGTAAATTTTATTGGGGTCATTTTGAGATTAGTTGCTTAATCCTGGATGCATAGGAGTAGTATATTTGTATACCTGTTGAGCATTAAGAGACCGTATATACAGGTACGTAATACTGTGTACAACATGATATGTTCATATCCAGTTATAATCAGATTTTCTTATAGTTTAATCCCTTCAACGATTTGAACAAAAACAGTCTTACTGTTCTATTGATATCTACGCTCATTAAATCAGCTTGAGTCCTCTCTGGGACCAACAACGGGAATACGACACACGACAATGCTACAGACGCTGATTTATGAACGTTGATGATATCCTCATACGTCTATATTACATTTCCGCAAAAAAAACAGGCGATGCCATTGGCTTACATTGACTCCCGCTTTTTGATCCTTGAACGACATAAAAATACAGCTATATTCTATTATAAAAAGCGGAGCACGGACTTTACCCCTAAAATAGGGCCTGATTCGCACATTTGCATCTATACGGGAAAATGCCTGTATGGGGTATAGGGGTGGTCATTTTTTTGTGGATTTTACTATGGGTTGTGGGGTCTTGTTTTCTTCGTCTCACCACCACGTAAAACACGATGGGAAGGGCCTCGGAGCTAAGCGGTGAAATTTTTCGAAAAGTTAACGGAGTTCATTGTGTCCATGTTCACTTGTTCCATGTACAAGTTTCTTGTGCATGTAGCCTGTCCATTTACATGTACCCTGTACATGTACACGTAATCTGTGCATATCCATGTACATTGCGCATGTCCGTCAACATGTAACCTGTCCATGTGCATGCTCTCTACGCATGTCAATGTACGCAATGTACGCATGTCCATATATATTTACTGTGCATCCATGTCCACGTATTTGTGCCTTGCGCATGTTCATATTCACGTACTCTGTTCATGTCCATGTACGTGTACTATGTGCATGTTCAGGCACATATACGTCGTCCATGTACAGGCAACCCATCCATATACATGTTCCTTGTCCATGTACATGTTAATGTACTCTGTGTATGTACATGGGGGATAACTCCGGGCTGTCACGTGGCCGGAAATGACCTTTAATCACTGACATGATGTAAAGGCTAAATTGACTCTTTCGACAATTGACAGGCTAAATTGGTTCTTATTGACCTACTTCCGACAGGGGCGCCACCTGTCTTGTGACGTCATTTCCGGTTCCGGTCACGTGAGCGGAAGTGACCTTTGACCACTGCGCATGCGATAGCGGATATTAACAGTGGTGTGCAGGGGTCAGAGCACACGAATATGAACATGCGCAAGGCACAGGTACGTGGACATGGATGCACAGTACATATACAATGTATATAGACATTCACAGAGTACATGTACATTGACATGCGTAGAGAACTTGCACATGTAAAGGTTACATGTTGATGGACATGCGCAGTGTACATGGATATGCACAGATTACGTGTACATGTACAGGGTACATGTAAATGGACAGGCTACATGTACATGTACAAGAAACATGTACACGGACAGAGTGCATGCTCATTGAGAGAGAGAGTGAGCGAGTGAATGGAATTTAACGTCGCTTTCAACAATATTTCAGCTATATCACGACGAACCAAATAAGCACCACCCAGCCCAGTTGTGTTCCTGCTACTTCAAAAAGGAAATCTTTGAAGCAGCATGGAATCAGACACCAGGTGCAGTAAATACAAGTGATATTACAGTGCTATACACCACATTATCAAGTTCCTGTTGCTTCTCAGTAAAATGCATTGAAGCAACAGGAACCCGAACCCACCCAACCACCCACTTGGGAGAGAGAGAATTAAGGTTTAACGTCGCATTCAGCAATATTTCAGCCATATGGCGACATGGGCAGCGTGTATGTACAGGGACCTGAACAGAGCATGTATGCATGGACATAAACAGAGTACATGTACATGGACAAGCACACAGTACATGTACATGGACAGATTACCTGTACAGGCATGTAGTACATATTCAGGCACATAATACATTGACATGCGCAGATTACATGTACATGAACATGCGCAGAGTACATGAACATGGACAAGGAACATGTATATGGATAGATTACCTGTACATGGACATTGTACAGAGTGCATGCTTTTTTTTGAGAGAGAGAATTAAGGTTTACCGTCGCATTCCGCAATATTTCAGCTATATAGCGACATGGACAGAGTACGTACATGGACTTGAACAGAGTATGTATAAATGGACGTGAACAGAGTACATGCAGAATGACATGCACAGAGTAAATTTACATGGACAAGGAACATGTACATTGACAGAGTACATGTACATGAACAGATTACATGTGCAGGCAAAAATTACATGTACAGGCACATAGTACATGTGCGTGGATATGCACATAATACATGGACATGCACAGAGTACACGAATATGAACATGCACAAAGTACATGTACGGCGAACAGTACATGTACATGGACATGCACAGAATACATGTACATCGACATGTATAGAGAACATGCACATGGACAGGGTACATGTTGACGACATGCGCAATGTACATGGATATGCACAGATTACGTGTACATGTACAGGGTACATGTACATGGACAGGCTACATGCACAAGAAACTTGTACATGGACAGAGTGCATGTACATGAAGAGAGCGAATTAATGTTTAACGTCGCAATCCGCAATATTTCAGCTATATAGCGACATGGACAGAGTGTATGTACATGAACATGAACAGAGTATGTATACATGGTACAGGTACATGTACATGCATAGAGTACATTCATATGGACAAGGAACATGTACATTGAGAGATTACATGTACAGGCCCATAGTACATGTACAGGCACATAGTACATGTACATGGATATGCACAGAATACACAGACTTGCACAGAGTACATGGACATGCACAGAGTACATTTACATGGACTTGCGCAGAATACATGTACATGAGCATATGCAGAATTTTTGTACATGGACTTGCTTAAAGTACATGTACATTGACAGGGTACATGTACATGGACAAGGAACATGTATATGGATAGATTACCTGTACATGGACAGCGTACATGGACATGAACATGCGCAAGGTACATGTGCGTGACATGGACGCACAATACATGAACATGCAAAGAGTACATGAATATGAACATGCGCAAGGTACATGTACGTGGACATAGGCGCACAGTACATGTACATGCACAGTATGGAACATACACATGGACAGGGTACATGTTGATGGACATGCACAATGTACATGTACATGGATATGCACAGCTTCGTGTTGTTTAGAATAATTCGAGCAGCAGTTTTTTGTAGTTTATTTACTCAATCCAGAGGATGTTTGGAACAATTTCCCCATATGAATATACAGAAGTTAATGTGAGGCAACACATAACCATTATAAAAAATCAATCGAGTATTTTGTGGAGGTAAATCCCTGTGTTTCCTCAATATAGGCAGCGTGGAGGAAATTTTATTGCAAATGCTGTCCACATGATTTTTCCATGATAACTTTTCCTGAATATGCAGACCGATCAATTTTTGGCTTGACACTTTCTCAATTATAGTGCCTTCAACTGTGATGTTGTAACTTTGCTGACTACTATTGTTGAGTTTAGCAGCTGTTTCTTATTAACATTGACTTAGTTTTTTGGGGATTAATAATCATTTTATTGTCCCTGCACCACGTTTGAACACCCAACATGCCTTGGTTAAGTCTTTGTACAATGACACATACAGATTTTGAGGAAGTGTGTACAGAGGTGTCATCAGCATACTTCACGGACAATACAATATCATTCAAATACACTATAAATAAGAGGGGCCCAAGTATGGCCCCCTGTGGAACGCCAGAACTAACTCTTAAAGGACCAGAAACCGCTTTTCCAAGGGACACTCTTCGGAATCTTGTACTCAAATATGATGCAACCCATTGTAAAGCAGAGTCAGTAAAGCCATATATTTTTAAATCTGCAATAGTAAATCGTCATCAGCAAGGGCAAAGGCCTTTTTGAAGTAAAACAGGAATGTTTGGGGGGAAAACCAGACTGATTTTTGTAAGAAGATCATGGGATGAAATAAAAGTGTATAACCCGTTATAAACATGTCGTTCCAGTATTTTGGATAGGTCAGGTAATATGGATATTGGTCTGTAATTTTCGACCTTGTTTATAGACCCCGACTTGTGGAGAGGGTAAACTTTGGCTTCTTTCCATTAGAATTAGGATTGTGTATATTTACTCATAAATATATCATATCTGATGGTGACTACTACATATTAGGTGATAAGTGTGCAATCTAGCTATTGAGAGTAGGGGATATATATGCAGGAGAACCTATCCTTGTCAACAATGGTGTCTGTGGGACTTTTAATTCATCTTCCTCTCACCTAGGTTATGTGAAATCCCTGATCAGTGGTGAAGATGCTACTGGGAATGCTGTGCATGAGGTGGAGTATGAAGATGGCTGTTACAACATTGATCATCTTCTGGAGGACTATGAGGAGGGGTCTGTGGACATTTTGTAAGGAATATGTGTAACATAATGAAGGTTAGTTCTCATTTTCATTGTACAATGTTTCATTTAGTTTGAACTTATTGCTGATATTATTTTTCTCTTATTTCTGCTCTGTTTACCATACCTTATAGGGATATGCAATCATATAATTATCACCTTTGTGATGTAACATAATACCCCATGTTACTGACATTATCAGTTTGCAAATGTATGTGTTCTTTCTGATTTTCATCACAGCATCGATCATGCTAACATGTGACAGTAACATCTTCAACATGCGCATGTATCAATGCAATATTTTTAATCCATTCAATGGCTTAACAGTTAACTTCTCAATGTCTTCTTTTCAAAACTGTGTTATGCCTTTCTCATAGTATATTACTGTGAAGGGTCAGCGTGACATTTGTAATGTTCGGTAGTTTCCGTCACTCGCCGGTTATGTAACTCATTATCGCTGGTTGTTTGACTGATCTTTAAATGTCTATAGTTTGTCAAGTTTATTCCCATAAAAGATCAGTGATGTTTCTATGTAATTTGAGTATTTTGATCCATCCGGGAAAGCTATGCGAGCGATCCACGTGGTGTGCAGATTCGTTCATCTTTCTATCCGTCCGCCATCTTTGTAAACTGCGTCGTGACGTCCCATCTTGTAGACTGAATTGTTTTAGCATTTCATTGACAACTATGTAAGTATCAACTCCATAGCTAACGAGATATTGTTCCATAAGTGTGTAGCATATTTTGTAACGTAAAGATCAGGCATGAACTCAGTTATTTCATGGATTAATTTAATGTAAATCATCGTGTAGTTCTCTGCAGATACATGTATAATGTTGCATCATGCACGAATACGTAAATTGCCAGGTTGCGTTTCCTGATATTGTCAGTATCAAGTAAAAGATGAATCTTATGAACCGGTATCGATGAATTTTGTGCACTTTAAACTCACTGACAATGAGAATGAATGAATTTAGAATTAATTTAGTCCTAATTCCTAGCGTTTTACATGTTTGGTACATGGTAGCCGTGGTTTCAGTCTGGCTGTGATTGAGTTTGCCAGTAAGAGTTTTCTCCCTTGTGCCATTATGAATGGAATAGCTGTCAGTGTATACATGTACATTCCATTGTGTGGACTGATGATGTATGAAATAATTTCCAGTTGTCTTATGATTTGATCTGATGAATATGCAATTATTAATTAATTGATTAATTAATTAGTTTAGAAACCCCGGTTTCTGTAAACAATTCAAAGTATAAAATCAAATGATTTTGATATTATATAGCAGGTATCCGATATATACCGTGAATCTGACTTGTTCATTTGATTTACCACCAGGGTATCTGTTTACCATGCTTAGTGATTAAGCACAGCTCCACTGTACAGGATAACCGTGTGTTGGTTATTCCCCTGGGGGTGAGTTCATTATATATAAATTCATTGTTCATGATGTCTATCAAAATTTCATGATTTATTATAATTAGAGTTACATGTTGAATTAAATTGTTCTTTCCGTAATAATCAAATGACTAGATATGGATTACATGTACTCACTCCATCAGCTGAATGTGAACAGTGATAATTTCACCATATGGTACTGGTAAATGACAACAGAGATGTATTTAGTATATACATGTTTTATTGAAGAATAAGACAGTAGAGTTACATGTATGTTTGGTTTAATTTACACTTTGTCACCCATAAGGTGTAACCTTGTTGAAAACTTGTACATGTAGACTGAAGTAAACCTGATGTAATGCTATGCATTGGACTACTAAACCTGAAATTCATTTTCATAGTAGTAGTATATAGTATGCATTCATAAAGTAATGTGCGTTAACCATGGTACCGCTACATGTATTTTTATACCATCATATTTATACATTCCAGGCATAGGCATAGGCATGGGCATAGGCAATGGGCATGTATGCACGTGCACCATCCACAATCCTCCTATAGAAGTAGTAGGCTCTACTGAAATTGGCGCACATTGACCTCAGAAATTTGCATATGACCTCTGTGACGTCACAGCGACAGCCAATCAGAAGCGAGTATTCTGTCAGAGGGGTCATTGTGGGAGGTGGTGGTGGGTGGTGGGTTTAAGATGGCGGCCTGTGGGAGGTGGTGGGTGGGTTTTTGGGCCTGTGGGAGGTGGTGGTGGTGGGTGTGGGCGGATGTGGGAGGTGGTGGTGGGTGGTGGGTTTAAGATGGCGGATGTGGGAGGTGGTGGTGGGTGGTGGGTTTAAGATGGCGGCTTGTGGGAGGTGGTGGTGGGTGGTGGGTTTAAGATGGCGGATGTGGGAGGTGGTGGTGGGTGGTGGGTTTAAGATGGCGGATTGTAGAAAAACGTATAAAAGTAGGCGATTTTTAGGGGTGGGGTGTATTCATTGCACTACCTACCTGACTTACCTGACCAGCCTGCCTGGCTGCCTGCTTGCCTACCCGCTTGTATGAGACCAAAGCAATTGAAAATTGTTGACCGCTTCTCTCTTGCAGGAAACAAACCTATGTTTATGTATACTTTTGTCTTTTTGAATTTGGTGCTAATACTGTTATATGGAAATGGAATAGGTCTTTGGATTATGGACGCGGATATTCTCTAATGGACGACGGCTGGATTATGAATGACGGACTAGACGCTTGTAATTGGAGAAGATTTTCCCTGGGATCCAGCAGCACCTCCGGTTGAAGTCTTGCCTGAAGACGAGCGTGTCAGGGACATTTATCGACGTCACTGGGCTACCATACGCCATTGTTTTCACCGTGACCGTCGTCTATTGGACTTGTATAACTATCGATTGCAGGACCTCACGTATTTGTCTACCTATGCCGAGAACATTTTCACAGATCAGGTGACAGCGTTCAAGTTGAATATGACATTCGGGTACATTTTACGGCACAAGGAGACGGACCAGGTGCGGTATTATTATCCCAGCAATAATACCTATGTGTTTGATCAGCCGTTCACGGTGACGGATGCTATTTCTCTGGAGCCACTCATCGACCAACTGACTACGTTGGATCCATTGGAATGGGCCCGGTTGCAACGCCCCAATACCCAATGGCTTGTGGAAATGGTGACCAACGTCACATTTTTCGTCACGAAAATAAGAGAGCATCCTATCGGTGCTCCTGTAAAACTACCCCCGTGGTTGCTTCATCGACACGGCCTGTATGCATTAACAGCAGGGGCACATGGGCCCTACAAAGACCGGAAATGTCTGTTTCGGTGTTTGGCCGTGCATGTGGACGAGTGTAATCCCCGGTCTTGTGACAGAGTGGCCAATGACTATTGGGAACAGTATTTACAGCAGCAAGACTTGGATAAGCGGCACTTCCGTGGAGTGCCGTTCAAGAATTTGGATGACGTGGAAACACTGTTCAACATCAATATCTTTGTATACCGATTACTATGCGAGGAGGATACATTTGTGGCTGAATTGGTTCGTCGTTCAACAGAACGGTATGCTTCTACGATGAAAGTCAATGTGTTCGACGACAATGGCGTGAGTCATTTTTCGCTGATCTACAATATGAGCCAGTACGCTCAGTCTTTCAGTTGTGCCCAATGCCATCGGGTGTTTAAACAGTCTCACGACTTACATCGCCACGAGAAAATCTGTACGAACGTGGTGAAGCGAGTATATCCGGGTGGTGTGTATCATAATACGCCTACTATTTTCCAGGAACTGGCCGATGAGGGTTTGATCATACCGGAGCAGGACCGTTATTTTCCCTACCGGGCGTGTTACGATTTTGAGGCCCTGTTGGAGCCCATGGACATGTTTTCAGCGAAAACGCAGTGGACGCAGCGCCATATTCCTCTGAGTGTGAGTATTTCGAGCAACGTACCTGGCTATGACGCTGCACCGGTGTGTTTCGTGTCCACGGGGGATTCCCATGAGTTGATCACCCGCATGATGGAGTATTTAGAAGAAGTCATTGCGGCTAGTACAGAACTATTGGTGTCCAAGTTCCAGGACGTACTGGACCAGCTGGACGATCGGATTCCTATACCGGGTGTAGCGTTTAGTGACGATGAAGAGTCCGAGTCCGAGTCGGGGCCCGAGTCGGAGCCCGAGTCGCAGCCCCTGCAGTCGCAGGATGTGCTTTTACCGAAACCGTATGCGGAGAAATTGAAAGTGCCCTTCCTATAATATCTAGGCCAGTTACCGGTGCTAGGTTTCAACTCGGGGCGCTATGATTTGAACATGGTGAAGGAATTTCTTTACCCCTACTTGGCCCAGGCGAATACCCTCAAGTCCGTCATCAAGAAGATCAATAATCATATGGCCCTCACTACCACATCACTGCGTTTCCTGGATGTACGGAACTACTTAGCTCCTAATTATAGCTATGATCAGTGGGTGAAGGCGTATGACTGTGCACAAACCAAAGGGAGGTTCCCTTACACGTATATATCGACGCTCGACTGTTTGGAGGAAACACAGTTGCCACCCCGGGATGCCTTCTTTGATGATTTGAAGCAAGTGGAATGTCCCGAAGACACGTACCGGGAACTACAGCAGGTATGGAACGATCAACATATGCACACCTTGCGAGATTTCCTGATATGGTATAATAACCTAGATGTGGTTCCTTTCCTGGAAGCGGCCGAGAAAATGGTGCAACTCTTTCGTCGTGAGATGCGCGTCGATATCTTCAAGGAGTGCTTGAGTTTACCGGGTCTGGCGCTTCGCCATCTTTTTCAAGCGTGTCCTACGTACTTCTCGCTGATACAGCAAAAAGATGCAGACATGCATGATTGTCTAAAGCAGAACATTGTGGGCGGACCGAGTCTTATTTTTCACCGTTACCACGAGAAGGACGTCACTACTCTCCCCAGTGGAAAACCCTGTGCTAAGATCATCGGATTCGATGCCAATGCCTTGTACCTGTGGTCGCTGGCCCAACCTATGCCCAGTGGCCATTATACACGTTGGTTGGCGGAAGGTCGGCATTTCACACCGCAACGCACGCCCTACAAGCATCTGGCTGATCAGTGGTTGGATTGGGAAGCCTATCGACGGGGAATTACTATACGACACCAAACCAACGCCACAGAGAAGCGCATAGGAGATCGTCGACTCCCCGTCGATGGGTTTGCCCTGGTGGGTAGAACACCCACCGTATTCCAATTTTACGGTTGCTATTGGCACGGCCACGGATGTCATTTCAGCGCTGGACGCTTCAACGAACGACGTGGAAAAACACCGGAAGAATTACGGGAAGAAGTGGTGGAGAACGGTGATTATGTGGAAGAGAGAGGATACCATCTGATTGAAATGTGGGAGTGTGAATTTCACACGATGTGCCAGGCCCTGCCCCATTTACGGCGTTTCCTAAAAGAGCGCGAGTACCCCTTGAGTCGTCGGCGACTCCTGAGTCTGCCACAGATGTTCGACGCCATTCGTTCGGGGGACCTCTACGGCTTTGTCGAATGTGATTTGCATGTTCCCGACACTCTCAAGCCTCTCTTCGCCCAGTGTCCTCCCATCTTTAAGAACACGCTGGTGGGTCGGCATGATATTGTGGACACCATGAGGGCCTATGCGGAGCAACACGAGTGTTTGCCTCAACCTCGACGGATGTTGATTGGCAGTATGTGGGCCGAGAAAATCTTGCTGGGCACTCCCTTACTGCGGTGGTACATGAACCACGGTTTGGAAATTACCCAAATATACCAAGTGATACAATACGTACCCCACGCCCGTTTTGCGGAGAATGCCGACATCGTGACGTCGGCCCGTCGTCAAGGTGACCAAGACCCGAGTCAGGCCATCATCGGTGAATCTTGGAAGTTGACGGGCAATGGTTATTACGGAAAAACAGTCACGAACCAGGATAAGCACGTGAACGTGAACATTTGTACTACTGCCCAAGCCCGCAAAAAAGTGAATTCTCCTCTGTTTCGGTCCGTGGAGGTCATCGATGACGACACCTATGAAATCACTTTAGCCAAGAAGACTATCCGTTACAACCTACCCCTGCAGATTGGATGTATGGTATACCAGGTGGCCAAGCTGAGGATGTTGCAGTTTCTGTATGATTTCATGGGTGTGTATTTTAATCCATCAGACTGGCAACTCATGGAGATGGATACGGACTCGGCCTACATGGCCGTCTCTAATGCGGATTGGGAGTCCCTGGTGAAACCGGAGTTACGTACCCAGTATGAAGCGGAGCGCGACCAGTGGCTACCTCGACGTGACCATTACCAGTACGATAAGCGGACGCCGGGCCTCTTCAAGCTGGAGTGGAGTGGGGATGCTATGATTGGTCTCTCCTCCAAAACGTATTACTGTTACTGGGGAGACGGAAATAAGTTTAGCTGCAAAGGGGTGAGCCGGCGCGATCCCAACATCGACAAAGCCTTGTACTTGAACGTGCTGCAAAGCCAGGCCAGTGCGAGTGGCACTAACCGAGGATTTCGGGTGGTGGACCACCAGATGCGGACGTACATTCAGCAACGAGACGCCTTTACTTTCTTTTACCCGAAACGGAAAGTGTTGGCCGATGGTGTGAGCACCACCTACTTGGACTTGTGAACGGAACACACACTATAACTGTTGATACACAAAAACTGTAAAAGTCAGGATGGCCGAGTGGTCTAAGGCGCCGGTATTAAGTGCTGGTCGGCGAAGAGCTGGCGTAGGTTCGAATCCTACTCCTGACAGAACTTTTTTGTACCTTAACCCTACTATTTGTACCCTGTATTCTATTTGTACCTATTCTATACCTTCTTGTTGACTTAAATAAAAAAAGAAGTCAAACCCCTCATTTTTTTGTGTTTTTTCATCAATTTTTATTCAACATCAATGAACGTCAGAACAACAATGTCATAACAATAACGTGATAAAAAAAACAAGTGGCCTGCGCGCAGTGCATTTAAGTTAACCAGAGAAATGGAGCATGCACATTAAAACGAGAGGCCGTCCAGTCATAGACGAGGACATCACGGTCTTCGGCTTGACAATAATCATCAAACATGTGTACGATGGTTGGCATAGAATGTCCTCTACTCCGGTGAGTGAGATAAAACACACAGTACTGTCCGCACACACTACTCAAGGGTCCTTGTAATCTTTGAGTATTCCAACGCCACATTGTAGTAGAGACGTCCATGAATTTCACCAAATCGGCATGTAGGGGTGCAAGTCCGTAGGAATCAAAGTATTCGCCTTGGCCTAGGGTGTCCACGTACACAGCTACCCAATGTTCACCGGGTCGAGACCCCGGGTCTGTATTCAGGATGTAGGCTGCTGGGGTGGTGGAGTGGGTGGGAAACACATTGCGTGGAAACACACCTCGAAAGGGGATCTTAGGATCTCGCTGGAGTATGCCCATCAGCTGTTCTCTATCCATGACTCTAGTTGGCGTAGTCACACAGCACGTTTCTTTGCTGATCCACGCTGATGACGTTATCAAACTCGGTGTAGCAAATCACGTTAATGGTCTGAGCTAGAGCGGTGGCGAAACGCAGTTCCAACCGTAGGTTTCCTTTCTTCAGCAAGGCCAGTTGATGATCGTGTTCCAAGGTGGGGGTGAGGTCGAAGGCGAACAACGTGTACCCACGGTAAAAGTCTCGTCGAGTGATGGTATTTCCTTCGTCCTGGTTGTTTTGTCCTGTGGCTGTAAACAGGTTCAGGTAGCTCCGCACATAGTTTTGGTTACCAAAATCCGGTTGTAATGGTCGGGCTGGAATTTGATGGCCAGCCACGTGCAGTGCCAAAAAGTTCAGGTTGAAATGTTGAAAGGCGAACGGATTCTCATCCCACGCTCCATTGAAAGCGGTGTTGGTCACACACGCTATGGTAACACGTTTAGGGAGATCCCCTAGAAATAAATTTTCACGATTGGCCATCATCGTACCGGCTGGCACAGAGAACACCTTGGTCTGTACGCGTCGGATGGGGTACAGGGCTGGTTTTTTCGATAAGGCTTCCATGTGACTCACCAACACGCCCTGTTGCAAATCCACCGTACGCACAAACAGGGCTGCATCTTCTAGGATGAACGCTCCACCGGCCATCAAGGCGAACGCAGGTGTGGAACGGATCAACTTGATCTTGATGGATACACCGTTCATCATGTAGCGGTCTTGCAGGAACAGATCGGCGTGCAGTCGTCCCATCATATCGACGGACTTGCTATCGGCTGTCAAGTTTTTGCGCGTGGTCAACCCATTATTGGCAGCCAGCACGCTATTCATGGATCCGGGTGTATCCTTGTAGTACAGCGCGGCTTGCAAGTGGGATTTTTTGGCATCTGCACCGTACGACAACAGCGTCTCCATGTAGGCTCGGTACGGGTACGTATTGGTCGACGTACTGATGAGTCTATCGCTCAGACTCATATCCACCTGTTGGAACAAGGAGTGCAGCCAAAGATTCACTGGGCCTACTACCGCATCGTCCGCTACGTTGGCCCCGGCTGCGTCCACTATTTTGGCTTTCATGTACAAGTAGGTGTGGGCTAAATCCAGGTAGGCTGTATCTTTGTTTTCAATGGTAAATTCCACAGGTCCCGTCCCCGTCAGGCTAGCCAGGGGTCGATGTTCTACCCAACGTCCTTCGGCTACACTGGTTTGGGTGGGTGGAATAGTCCACAAATCCAATTCACTGTTGGTAGACGGACACGACTCGGAGTGAATGAATGCCATTATGCGAAGATGTCTCTCCTACTACTCTTCTTCTTCTTCTTGGTCTTAGTCCTCCGGGGTGCGCGTCGTCGGTGTGTTGGACGTCGAATGACTCTTCGCTGTGTCCGTGGTTGTCTTTTAAGGGCTTTGGCGATTAAGACGCTGCCTGCTTCTTTAGCCCGTCGTTTCAAGGCTTGTCGGGGTGCTGTGCCTCCCATCACATCACCGGCCACGCGCAATCCACTGCGTACCGCTTGTTTGCCCACCGCTTTGACACCCCGTGTCACCAAGGGTAAGAACGTTTTCACAATGCTGCCCAGTATGTTTCCCAATCCGTGACCTCGTTGCATGCGTGCACCGCTAAAGATGGGCAAGCCTCCCCCGTTTGTTTCTTGTAGTAGTCGGCATAGCTGGGTGTATGGCACTGGTAAGGCACGTACATTATACGAAGTGAGGAGAACGGGCTTGTCGGAAATGAAGTGTCAGCACCACTTTCCCTCGTTCGAATGCGACCGGGCGTCCCGTGTCATCTCTTATATCCACCGTGATCGTGTTGATATCGGTATGTCGTACGGGCAGGTAGAGTATATGGTTGAAACTCTGGTTGACTTGATTGCCATACGTCTTGCTAATGGGCACCACCCGTAACAGAGGTGTGTTCACATCGCCCACAATATGGCTGTCCACTGCGTCCGAGTAGACGTAGAGTCCGTACATGCCTACTTTCATATCCATCACAACGTCACCGTTGTCGGTGGTGGACCCCGGGTACACCCTGTAAGGCAGACCTAACATTTGCTGTAGTGTAGGACTGAGTTTCACAGCCACGTTAGGGCTCAGCAGGATACAGGCCTTGTCGTTGTGTGCGTTGACAGCCCAGATCACGTGATTCTTGAAGGGATAGACTTTCAGCGGTTTTGAAGTATTCGTGGCCTCCCGTAGAGACTTGTACTCCAACAAGGACAGCAGACCCTCTATGAACTTCTGGGGCGTATCGTATTGGCCTTCGGGGAGAATGAGTTTGGTTACTTTGCCTTCGTACGTCACTTCGTACCATACTTCTTGGTCTCGTACGCTGTACCACGAGTAAGGGTACTGAATATCTACCAATCCACATTCCCACCGACCCGGTAAATGTAACGGTTGTGGTAATTGAGTGACATACTTGGCCAAGGTGTTGTCAGGAAACACATCGAGTGAACTATTATTGGGCAACGTCAGGTAAAACATGACGACTGAGTTGTTCTGGCTTCTGCACCGGGTTTTTATAGGGGTTGCCCCTTAGTAGGGTTCCCAGGCCTTGGGCGCCTTACCTCGGCGTCGTGATCGTCGTGGCGGTGGTGTGGCCGGTATAGAGGTGGCATAGGGGTGAAAAGAACGGTCCCGCCGTGATGGTGTTTTGGGCGGCGTCTGCGGTTGCCATTCACGTTCCCAGGTATGGGGACGTCGAGAGGGTGCTTGCATCCACTTCCAGCGTTCACGATTTCCTACCAATTCTTGAGGGGTGTGTGTGTCTTTTAACCCCTGAGCAAAGGCTTCCCAGCCCGGTGGATTAGAGTGTTTGCGAGAACGTACCATATCGTTGATCAAATCGGTCATATGAGACCCCGGCACCACTTGGTTTCGAATCAGCAGTTTTCCTTCAGCGTTCCAACCCATATCGGCATTCTGTTTCACCCGGTCCAACAATAAACGCGCCTTGGTCTTGAAGGCTTTAGGCACACTGGCCAACACTTCTTCTTCCAGCTGAGGTGAGGCAGAGGATAAGGGTGGCGGGGGTGTGAGTGTAGGCGTTGTGGGCGTTGTGGGTAGTTGTGGCAGTGGTGTACTACTACTACTCCCTCTATATTGATCCATAAACGTCTGGTACCGGTTCAGCGTATGATGGTAGAGTTGAATTTTCTCGTGATCGGGTAGTCGACGTTGGAGTATACTATTCATCTCTTCATCCAGAGACTGCAGTTGTTGCACTGTGGCAGGCACGGGATAGGGTGATTGCAAACTCTGTAACAGTCGAGGTTCGACCAGCATCATTTTTTTCGTATGTTCCATGACGTTAGCGTCCCAAGATGGAGCCTAGTAACGGTCCCAGTACAGTAGCGGCTAAGGGTGCGAGGAGTGCGCCGAGAAATCCACCTCGCTGTAACACCTGTTTCTTTTTCTTGACACTTCCCGTCTTCTTCACCAACGTTCGGAGACCCGCCTTTTGCCGTTGCAATTTCCCTTTCTGCAGAGGACTGAGCGGAACATTGCCTTTTAACACATTATGCGCCACTTCACACAAACACCGTACCAAGTCGGGATCCGCCCCGCGCACCAGGGCCCGGCCCACCTCCGGTGGCGCGCTGCGTAATACGCGGAGGGCCGGCGCGTGCTTGCGTATCCGTGCAGACATGATTAGTGACGGCTAGAGTGGGTTGTCTTCTTCTTTTATTTGGATGTGTACACCGTCTGCACCTCTCCGGGAAAAATGTGGGTACGCAATCGAAGGGTAGAGGGGGTGTCTTGTTTCAAGTCGATGAGTAGATACCCGTGAGCTCGTTGGGTAGCATCTTCAAAGGCTTCTCGTACAAAGGCCGTGTTTTTAGGGTACATCTGTTGGGCCAGGTGCGTAATTTGGGAAGCGTCTCTGGGGTTTTTGAATAACACCACATACTGAGCATTCAAACTAATGTTCCTGTGCTCTTTGTTCTTACTGAAGAGATTCTGCACGATGTAGATGATGCTCAACCGACGATGATGGCTTCCTTTGGTAAAGAGACGGGTGATTCGACTGTCCGTTTCCGTCATGAGATCGTCCACCACCACCAACGTGGCTTTTGGCGTATCCTCAGGGGGTAAGCCTTCCATTAAGGTGAGTCCCGGGACACGTGCCAGTTCCTCGTACGCGGGTTGCCAAGCTCCATAACACCACAGGATGCGAGCTAGAGGAGGTGAAATGAGGGCTGACCCGTGTTGGATGAGACGTTGAACGAAGTGTGTTTTTCCCGACCCTGTCGGTCCAGCGATGAGACACGTGAAAGGATGCTGCCACCGAGGATCCATAGTTTTTTTATTTTATTTTTTTATTTGGTGATTTGCGCTCGGCGTTCAGCGGCCCACCACCGTTGTCGTGGATCCCACCGGGGATCGTAGTCGACCGGGTACCGTTGCCGTGGTAAACGTGATTCGTCCACTCTAAATGTTTTTAGCGTCGTAGGAAGGGTGGTCGCGCGGACCTGGGTGTAGACACCAATCAGCATCCATTCTCATGTTTATAAATAGCCGCAATCATTTAACATAGGAATTTGCTAGTGCGAATTTTCGTGTAAAATGAAGAGATTGTGACGTCACCCAGTAATAGCGCCAGGGGTGTTGGCCCTTTTCAGGGCCAACCCCCAATGTTATCTCAATACACGCAATCATTTAACATTGACAAATTTGGTGCAAAATAGGCGGATTGAGAATTAACCCAGGAAGGGTGGTCGCACGTGGGCATAGACATCCATCAGTCACGTGTACATCGACTGTCATGTTATTAATACACGCAATCATTTAACATGGAAATTTTCCACTAGACGAATTTCGTGCAAAATGCCGGGATTCTGGCGTTAACCCAGGAAGGGTGGTCCAGCCCACTATTGGCCAATGAGATGTCTATAAACAGAGCCAATGAAATGGCTATAAAAGAGCCAATCTGCTAGCCCTAAAAAAAGAACCAATGAAGCCAGTATGAGCGAGGTTGAAACAGCCAATGAAAATGACCTGTATGTGAGTATAAAGCCAGCGGGAGCGTGGTACGGGGCATTCCAAAACCTTTCACCGACGTGACAACACATAGAGCGATATTACAGAAAAAGAAGAAAACAACATGCGTGTGGTAAAGATGTCCACCACTAAGGCCTCCGGGAGAATGGTACAAATACGACAGGAGATCACCCGGCGGCAGATAGAGAACAACGACCTATCGGGGAGGACAGCCGAGAATCTTCGGGCGCTGATAAACACGTCAGGAACAATAAGCGAAGAGGGCTGGTTGGTGTTGCTGCAAAACACGATGGAGGAAATGCACCCTCCCCCTCCTCCTCCTTCTCCTCGTCAACAACAACAACAGCAACAACAACAACAGCAACAACAACAACAACAACAAGAGCCCCCAGTCCAGCCGGAATTCGTCGATATTAGTGCCATACCACCCGCCAATTTCGTGGAAGACCTTCCCATTCATGTGGACGATGAACAACATCAACATCGGTTCCGGCTGGAGCCATACCGATATTTCTCAGTCAGTGAAATGGAGTAGACAGGAAAACTCCCCCTGAAGAAAACAGGGTCAACAAATTGACTCCAACGGCCCTTTTCAGGGCCAACCCATTGTTTTCGAAAGAGAACTTCTAACTTGGCACAAATTCAAATCACAGGTCCTACATCATGCCCTCTTTATTCTATAGTATTACCAAACTGCAACACCAAAAAACAATCCCTGCCCCATTAACGGTCCTTTTCAGGGCCAACCCCTTACTTTGAAACATACAGGGTTTTTTTTCTCTCAGTGTTTTAGGGCTAACCCATGCAAAAATTTGGCGCAAAATGAGCGGCATGATTGCAGATAACATTACAGCCCGAATCATAACGGACTTTCACGGACGGGGTGGGTGGAATATAAAAAAACTAGAACGGGTACAATACGATACGATACGATACGATACGAATTTTATTACGATCAAAGTAAACGTACAGTGATCAAGGGGAAGTAACTCCCATTACGATACGATACGAATTTTATTACGATCAAAGTAAACGTACAGTGATCAAGGGGGAGTAACTCCCAACATAAACACTGATACGGGTACGGATAGAGAGAGAGAGAGGTGCGCACCTATAACGTGTACGGCTACGGACTAGGGTCTTTTTTTTACATTTTAACATGGCAAAATTTAGACTAGGTGAATTTGGTGTAAAATGAAGGCATTCTGTCGTCACCCAGAATGCATTGGGGTAATATTATAAAGAGTGGAATGGACTTTTAACCTGGAAATTGATGTGTTATTTACCTATTGTTACCTAGGTATGTGTGTGGGAGGTGGTGTTATTTTTTTTTATTTTGTACTTTTCAGTTTAGAAGTTTCCCCTTTCGGAAAGATGGGGTGGCTCTAAAAAGAGCCTTTGGAAGATGTAAGGCATTACATCGTTGGGGCCAGGTGGCATTGTCTTCTCACAGTACACACCGGGCATATCAAGGCTATGAATTCACACACTAGGGGGTTGTAATCGTCCGGACACTCTGGTAATCGGGCATGTCGGTGTATAAAAGCTATACACAAGGCTTGATGCCCACAGGGGAAAATGGCGTATTTGGCGAAGTGGTTACAGCATTCCACGCAGCGTAAATAGGATGCTGCTTGGCATTCTGTGTTGGATGCCAGTGTTGTTCTTATTGCGGAAGCGTAGTGGATGACGTCTTCGTTTTCTTTTTTGCTTATTTTTCTTGTGTTCTCTCTTATTCTCTTTTTTCTTGCGTCTTTTCTGTTTTTTCTTGCGTCTTTCCTGTTTTTTCTTGCGTCTTTTCTGTGTTTTCTTGAGTCTTTTCTGTTTTTTCTTGAGTCTTTCTTTTTCGGGTACTGTCTTTTTCTGTCTTTTCTTAAGTCTTTCCTCTTCTCCTCTTTTGCTTGTCCTTCGCCTTCTTCTCCTTCTCCTTCTTCTGTTTCTGTTTCTTCTTCTTCTTCTGTTTCTTCTTCTTCTTCTTCTGTTTCTTGTTCTTCTTCCGTTTCTCCTGCCTTGTTGTTCTCCTTCTTCTTCTCCTTCTTCTCCTTTGGCTTGGAGGCTTTGTTGTTGTTTCAAGATATCTTCTAGCACTCGGTCCATGTCGTCAAAACGTTGGTATTCGACTGTGGTAAGATCCGGTGTCGCTGTTGGGGGGTCACTAAGATCCGGTGTGGCTCCTGGGGGTCACTAAGATCCGCTGTGGCTCCTGGGGGGTCACTAAGATCCGGTGTGGCTCCTGGGGGTCTTGATTAGGGTGGTCCTGGGGTTCATCAATTAATAAGTCTTCCATTATAGCATCCAGCCATGGCTCGTCATGTACCATATCAATGATGTTGCCGAGCAGTTGTACTTCATCATCATGATTTGTGATCAAGTCTGGTATGTCAATATCCATGATTTCAGCCAGGGATGACTGCATGACTGTGGACTCAGGCTCGTCAAATACAGTGTAATAGGCTGGTGAATTTGCACTGGTAAAATGAAAAGCTTCTGCACGTCTAGTAGACACTGGCATAATTGTGAATGAATCAGTAAATACTGCGCGCTATTTATAGTGTAACGCGCGGACGTGAGCGTAATTTTTATATTTTTTTGTGCTCACTTACGCTGGAGAAATATTTTTGTGTTTCTTTTCCAATTTTAAACCAGTGTGATTTTGCAATAAATGCGAGTGCACGTATAAATTTTATTTCAAGTTGAACTGGGGCAACTGATCGTGTAGCATTTAAAAATTTAGAAGGATAGCGGTAGACTAAGCCACTATTTTAATGATTTTATCGATTTTTAAACCCGTAATGTTATGGTTAGGTAGTGTGGAAAACCCGGTACACTGGAAATAAATCGGTTCTCCTGGGGAAAAATACGTCAAGTATGTTGCTCACAGCCTTATAATGTCACCCTGAAAATTGTAGCTGGTTTATCGAAAGAAAACTAGGAAATTTTATCCTTGGGCTACGGTAACACAGCACTATACAGTGCGCAGGCAAAATGTGAGTACAGCTATGGGTGTGAAATGGGGGTGTGTTACCGTAGCCCAAGGATAAAATTTCCTAGTTTTTTCTTTTCGATAAACATGCTGCAGTGAACTCACATTTATTGCAAAAAAAAATGAGACCCGTTTTAAAGTTGGGAAAATAAAACACAAAATTTTTTAGCAGATACCACCATCTTGGACCCACTCCCACAGGCCGCCATCTTAAACCCACCACCCACCACCACCTCCCACAGGCCACCATCTTAACTCTCTCTGTACCGTCATTTTCAACAGTTCCAGGCTAGTATCAAAACTGTCAGGAACATGAATGAAGCGAAGATATACTTATCATCGCCTACGTGGTGTCAAAGACGATACTCCAGGCTTTCGAACAATATATAATATGATGAAAATACTTGTCTAGAAATTCTTCATTTCACCATGTCAATGATAGGCAATTATTGAACTATATTTTTATCGGTACAATTGTACCGATACGGTACAGAGAGGGTTAAACCCACCACCCACCACCACCTCCCACAAGCCGCCATCTTAAACCCACCACCCACCACCACCTCCCACAGAACGCCTAGACTATAAATAACGCGTAGTATGTTGCCATTTATTCACAACTACAATCATGGGTACAAGACGAAGGCTATTCACCGATCCTAGAGATCCTAGAGAACACAGAGAGGTGATTACGAGTGAAGAACATAACGATGGAGTGACAATAATTACAAGCTTTCAGCAGGTTATTGCCGATGATACGGCGAAGTGAAGAACAACTGGAAGAGCTCAGGAGGGAGGCAATGGAAGAAGATGCGAGGTTGATAAGACAGCGAAGTCAAGAACAAGACGAAGAGATCAGGAGGGTAGCAATGGAAGAAGAAGATGAGGATGTAACTGATGAAGAAGAACTCCCCTGGTTAAACAGTAACAGACCTCCAGCAAATACAACGGCTACCCAAACGCCAATTATAACAACGTCGGCTACCGAAACAACAACAACAACAACAACAACACCACCACCACCATGCTCTTGGGCCGAGGTAACCCGCCTGAACGAACAGATTAATCACATGAGACAAGACATGGATCAAATGGACGCTGTGATTTCAAAACAAGAAGAAGACCGACATAAGGAAGAAAGTAAATCAAGCTGCAGCGTGTGTACAGACGAGGAAAGCCTGTACGCCCTATTTCCGTGCGGGCATTTATGCCTATGTGAAGAATGCTGGGTGACGCTAACATGTATAGGGGACATGTGTCACTGCGCTGAAACGGACGAACAGCATTTAAAAATCAAGTGTCCCGTGTGTAGGAAGCAGGTGGCCGGGGTAAAGAGAATCTACCGCTCCTAAAACAAGTGTCGTAACACTTTTCCAAAGTCCCTTTTCAGGGCCACCCCATCTTTCCGAAAGAGGAAACTTCTAAACTCAAAAAGCACCAAAAAAAAATAACACCAGCTCCCATCACCCCTATGAAATTTTTTTTTTAAATACAATTATCTTTGCAAAAAAAAAGAATGAACACTAACAACCATTTTTTAATATTCTACTATTTTTATTAAGACAAATAGAATGAACGTGTTCACCAAACTCTGGGTATTGAATTTTAATACAATTATACGGTATGAAGGCGCTTCAATGCACATAGAATGAACATAAAATGAACATAGTGTAGGAATACGTGAGGAGAGAAGCCGTATTTTCAGCTTGAGCAAGACTGGCAGATGATAATGTCTGAATGTTCCAATGCAATAAGACTTGAAAATGTTCAATATTTATACAACAAGACAATAGAATGAACGTCTTCAACTCTGAGTATTGAATTTTAATACAATTATACGCTCTCAAGCCGCTTCAATGAACGTGTAGGAATACGGTAAATGTTTTTCAACACAACACTTGTTCAATAGTTATGCAACAAGACTTGTTTGAACTCATCATCGTCTTTCCGCCCCTGGTGCACGTAGATGTAGGTAGCAATCTCTTCACGTGGAATTCTGGGAGCGCAGGCAGCTTCCAATGCCAGGGCAATTTGCTCCTCGGTCACGTCCTGTAGTGCCTCAGTGATCAGCGCGTATGAGGGTACACTATTGTCCACACACGTATGCATGTTTATCGGACTGTTGTTCCCACAGCCTGCACATGCTTGGATACGCAAGTGTCGAATGCGAGGTCTGATAAGATCCAGGACTGTGTCGATGTACTTCTTATAAATATAGTGAGACACCTGGTAAGCCAGGGCTTGACGAATTGTAGCTGTGAGACTCTGCAACTTCCGCCACGCCGTTATTTTCAAGGTGACACCCTGAGGACAAGGAACACGCTCTTGCGTATCTAACCTCATTTTCCATTTGCGGATATGCACCAGGAGCTGGTCGTTGAAATAGGCACAGCTGACAAAGATGTCGTCACCCACATAAAATTTCGCTTCGTTACCCCCCTGGTCGCGAATAACCGCATCGATGGCGTAATCAAGGGTCTCTAGTTTTTGCCAGGTGTCGAAGGTCAAGGCAATATGCCTAGCTGGTCTGTCGTTAAAGGCCGATGCGTTAAAATGCACTTCTTCGTCTTTGACACTCACAGTTAAATAGGCTGAGAGCTCCCAAATGTTCGTGTGGGCTGCCTGGTAGGCCTGCTGGATAATGTTATTGATATCCTGCACAGACATAGGAAGTTGCACCTCTTCTTCTTCTTCTTTCACAGGCTCAGGCACTTGCTGGGGTACTGGCTGAAGCACTGACTCAGGTATTTGTAAAGGTGTTAGTCGGGGCCGTTTGGGTCGTGCAGCGCGTTTGGCAGGTACACCAGACGCTGGGTGCGTACGTTTGCTAGCTGTACGCTCTTCGGTGGTATCCATGACTAAGATATCATCATCTTGTATAACGTCGGCTTGAAGTAGATCTGCTAGTTCTTCATTTCCCGTCTTCTTCAACCCCTCCACGAAGGCTAGAAATGCATAGGGGGTAGAGCGCAGTACACCGTCGATGAGGGCTGTGTTTTGTGCTGAAGTGGTTTTCTCAGCCATGATTTCTTCGACACGCTGTTTCAGAAGTATGTTTTCCTCCATAAGCAAATCACATAATTCGGCCACATGCTGCATTTCATCAATGAGGCGAACACGGTACTTTCGAAGCTTCACTAAAAATGATGACTCCATGACTTTGGACTCAGGCTGGTGAGTAACTGCTACGGTGTAATAGTCTGGTGAATTTGCACTGGTAAAATGAAAAAAAGTAAAAGGTTCTCCACAGCTCATATAAGCAGGCAAGCAGGCTGGCTGGCTGGCTAGATGTGAAGCAGGCAGGCAGGCAGGCAGGCAGGCAGGCTGGTCAGGTCAGGTCAGTCAGAGTGCTCCGCAGGGTAGTGCAATGAATACACCCCACCCCTAAAAATCGCCTGCTTTTATACGTTTTTCTACAATCCGCCATCTTAAACCCACCACCCACCACCACCTCCCACAGGCCGCCATCTTTACCACCACCTCCCACAGGCCGCCATCTTAAACCCACCACCACCCCACCACCACCTCCGCCATCTTAAACCCACCACCCACCACCACCTCCCACATCCGCCATCTTAAACCCACCACCCACCACCACCTCCCACAGGCCGCCATCTTAAACCCACCACCCACCACCACCTCCCACATCCGCCATCTTAAACCCACCACCCACCACCACCTCCCACAGGCCGCCATCTTAAACCCACCACCCACCACCACCTCCCACAGGCCGCCATCTTAAACCCACCACCCACCACCACCTCCCACAATGACCCCTCTGACAGAATACTCGCTTCTGATTGGCTGTCGCTGTGACGTCACAGAGGTCATATGCAAATTTCTGAGGTCAATGTGCGCCAATTTCAATAGAGCCTACTACTTATAGATGTACGAATAAACCTGTCTGAGTCAAAGATGAGCCTCTGTTGTTTATTTGAGCCCCTTACAACTGGTGTCAGAAGTGGGATAGGAGAAGATTGATTGTGGAGAGCCCCCAGGGTGACGTTTCTATTTCTTCGGTCGGTGAGATGAGTAGTGGAAAAATAGGAGCCCCAAACCACGAAGTTTGAGTGTGGAGAGCTCTATTGTGACAGTGTTATCGTTTCCATCTCTTCGCTCAGTGAGACGAATTAGTAGTGGAAAATTAGGAGTTCCAGACCACCCTTTTCCTCAGAGACTGTTCTACGAATTAGTAGTGGAAAATTAGGAGTTCCAGACCACCCTTTCCTCAGAGATTGTTCTACTAATTAGCAACGATGCCTCCACCAGACGGAGACCAACAACCGCAACTTCAACAACAGCGAGAACAAAATGAGAGAATGGAAGCATTGGCCAATGAACTGGATAGTTTGAGATTAAGGTCCGTGAACAGGAGGAAGCCTTAAAAACTAGATCAACGAAGCCATTGGTACTAGCCACTGGCAGGCAACTCATTCGATTTAGGGACAAACCAGAAAAGACAAGTGATATTTCTTTAGAAGAATGGATTTGTGATATAAAGTGTGCTGCCGAAACAAGAAAACTGAAAAATGAGGAGTACGCTGTATTGCTATGTGAAAATCTTGGTGGCCGTGCCCGCCAGGAAATCATGGCCAGGGGTGACACTGTTCGAAAATCACCAGACTTAATAATTAAAACATTAAGAAAGGTATTTGGTGAATGTGGGGATCTCCCCAGTGCTCAACATAGGTTCTACTCATACCGCCAAGTTCCTGGTAAGGACTTGGTCAGTTGTTCATTAGAATTAATTGAGCTCTATGATAAAATTGTTGAAATTAACTCCACATTTTCAGGTATGAGGGACCTCGCCCTGAAAGGTCAGCTTGCTGAGGCTGCAACCAGTGAAGTCCATCAACGAGAAATACGTCGCTTGACCAAGGAGCAGCCAGAAATGTCTTTTCTAGAACTGCGAGACCGGGTCATCGAGTGTGTGGGGAATGCCGTGGCCAGCAATCCAACCAAAGAGAAAAAGGTATATGTAGAGGAACACCAAATCAACAAGTCCTCAGTCAACATGGAAGATATGGTCACACTAATCACAAAGCAGCAAAAACAGATAGATGATCTACTGAACACTGTGAAGGCGTATTCTACTAGACCCAGAAGTGATAGATCTTGCTGGACCTGTGGAAAATTGGGACTCCTAAAACGAAACTGTCCCAAAAGCCAGTCATCAGATCGTCCTTTAAACGCTTAAGTCCCGTTGTGGAGGGCCTCACCACGGGAAGTGCAGAAGATGTCAATGGTCCACTCTTATCTAGAGTAATAGGGAAGTGTCCAGAAACCAAAGTGGAGGTGAATGGAATCGAGCTGTCCTGTCTGATAGATACTGGTGCTCAAGTATCGACAATCACGGAGTCGTTTTATAGGGACTACCTGGACTCCCGAGAACTGGTGGACATAGAGAAGATGATTCGGATCACCACGGCCAATGGTTTGGACATACCCTATCTGGGCTTTGTTGCACTTGATATTAGTGTTTTTGGACAGAAAATGGATGGTATTGGATTTTTAGTTGTTAAAGATCCTGTTGACTTTGCTATGCAGAAAAGAAAACGACTTGTTCCTGGTGTACTAGGTTCAAATGCTCTTCGTGATATCAAGATTCTAGTTGATCGTGACAATTTAACTGTGCAACCGGAAATACAAAACCTATTAGCACTGTATGAAGAAACACCAGCCACTATTGAGAGTGATGTTAAAGTCAGAATCGGAGGTAGGCGACCTGTGCTGGTGCCAGCACGTTCTCTTCAAGTTATTGAAGGTAGTGTCCAGTCTGCGAGTGTGCCTTATACTGCTGTAGTTGAAGAAAACAACGTTCCTCTTCCAAAAGGTCTGGTTTTGGGTCCTACAGTCGTCTCTGTCAACAAGTCTGGACGAGACCCTTTTCAAGTCGCCAATTTTAGTAACAGTGATGTTTACTTGAGACCGAGAACTCCTATTGGCATTCTCCGTTCTACAGAGGTAGAACCCTCCATCGACATTGTTGATGTAAATAGCAGTGAAGTGCAGGTTACAGATAGCCCTGCATCTCAGTCGAAAAGCGAGCTTGTCAAGTCTTTACTCGAGCGTATGGATATCAACACAAACCTTAGTAATGACGACCACGAGAAGCTGGAGGAGGTCCTGTCCAAGCATGTCTCAACCTTCAGTAAAGATGAGGATGACATCGGCTTCTGTGATGCAGTAACCCACCGCATTGTTACTTCAGACAACGTACCAGTCAGACTTCCGCATAGACGCATCCCACCCAGTCAGTGGAAGGAAGTACGGGACTACATTAAGAAATCTCTGGACAAAGGTATTATACAAGAATCTTCAAGCCCCTATGCATCGCCTGTTGTGCTCGTTCGGAAGGGAGACAAACTTCGTGTATGCTGTGATTACAGGGCTCTGAACAACAAGATCCGCAAGGATGCCTATCCTCTTCCGAGGATAGAGGAGGCATTGACGGTTCTGAAGGGCGCGAAGTACTTTTGTAGCCTCGATCTCGTCCATGGGTTTCATCAGATTGCAGTGTCGGAAGATGACATCGAGAAAACAGCGTTCCGGATAGGAACGGGAGGTCTTTACGAATACTTACGTATGCCGTTTGGCTTAACTGGCGCTCCGGGTACGTTCATGCGACTTATGGACAAAATATTCGGTGACGAAAACTTCCAAACACTTTTGATTTACTTAGACGACATTCTGATATTTGGCACCACATTCCAGGAGACCCTAGAAAGGCTAGACATGGTTCTACATCGACTCACCAGATACAATCTCAAAGTGAAACCAGAGAAGTGTCACCTTTTCAAAGAACGTTTGCGGTATGTTGGACATGTTGTCTCTTCTGTGGGCATTTCACCTGACCCAGAGAAGGTCAGTGCTGTTGTGAACTGGCCATTGCAGAAGACAGAAACACAGTTGAGGGGATTCCTAGGCATAGCCAGCTATTACAGAAAGTTTGTTCCTGGATTTGCTGCAATTGCTGCACCGCTGCATTCTCTGCTACAAGGCGTCAACTTGGGAAAAAGGGCCAACCGCAAGACTGAAGTCGGTCGTGGAGTTAGGTCATGGGATGAAGAGTGTGATCGTGCTTTCACGGAGTTGAAGCAGAAACTGACGTCTGCACCAATCCTGGGTCATCCCGACTTCACGAAGCCTTACATCTTGGAAGTCGATGCCAGTCACCTTGGCTTGGGTGCCGTCTTGTCGCAGCAGCAAGATTGTGGTAAAGTGGTTCTGGGTTATGCCAGCCGTTCTCTGCGACCAACAGAAAAAAACATGAAAAATTACAGCAGTTTCAAGTTGGAGTTAGTTGCCTTGAAGTGGGCCGTTACTGATAAATTTCGAGACCTCTTACTTGGAGCTGACTGCACAGTATATACTGACAACGACCCCCTCAGCTTTGTTCAAACCTCTGCCAAATTGGGAGCCACTGAAACTAGATGGATCGGTGAACTTTCATAGTTTAATCGTACGATCAAACACCGCTCCGGCAAGAAGAACCGTAATGCAGATTCCCTCAGCAGGAAGGTGGAGCATGGAATGGAAGTGAGCAGACTGGAAACCTTGGGTTGTGAACCAATTGCATCGACTACTTCTACTAGCTTTCCTAGTGACCTGCGGATGCGGATCCAAAGTGATGTGAACTGTGTTCTGCTGGAGCCCCTTTCAGCTCAGCCTCTTAGACAACCGCCATCACCACCTACTCACATACCGGCTTTAAGCTCAGAGGAAATGTCCAAATTACAGACTGATGACCCAAACATAAGTCGGTTTCTCTTATTCTGGAAACAGGCCAAGCGTCCGTCATACAGAACTGTGAAAGGAGAAAACTTGAATGTGCGCAGATTGATTAGGTCTTGGGATAACATGATCCTACAAGATGGAGTCCTCTTCAGAAAGATCACAGTACGAGGTGAAGTAATCAAACAGACTGTTCTACCGGAGGTACTCAAGTCCAGGGTCCTAAAATCCAGTCATGATGACAGTGGACACCCTAGTCCTGAGAGAACCTACTCCGTGTTACGCAGTAGATGTTTCTGGCCTGGAATGCTGAAAGAAATCAACCAGTATTGTGTGGAATGTAAGCGATGCATGCTGGGTAAACATGGCCCCAACATTAAGTCTACCTTTGCCTCTCTCATCGCCAAGAAACCTATAGAAATACTGGCAATGGACTTTACTGTGTTGAAGAAAGGTACAAATGGACTCGAAGATGTTTTAGTACTAACCGATGTATACACTAAATTTACTCAAGCCTTTGCGACGAAAGATCAGACGGCACCAACTGTCGCCAAGATTCTTGTGAGAGATTGGTTCAGTAAATTTGGTGTGCCATACAGATTACATAGTGACCAGGGTAGATGTTTTGAGGGAAAAGTAATTCAAGAACTGTGCAAGATTTATGGACTGAAAAAGTCAAGAACTACCCCCTATCATCCTGAGGGTAATGGTGGGTGCGAACGTTTTAATCGTACGATGCACAACATGTTGAGAACTCTCCCACCCAAACAGAAGAGAAAATGGCCAGAGCTTCTCCCAGAGCTGATCTACGCGTATAACTGTATACCGCATGCATCGACCGGATATTCGCCTTTCTATTTGCTTTTCGGGAGGGACCCATTACTCCCAGTGGACATGGTTATTGGTAATCAGGAAGAGAACGACTCTGAATTTGAGACAGACTGGGTGGAGGAACATCACCGTAGACTTGTAACTGCTTTCGGTCAAGCGAGTGAAAGGACTGAAAACGAAGCAAGGAAGAGATGTAAAGCTCTGAACAAACGTGCATCTGACAAAGGACTACAGATTGGTGCTAGGGTTTTTCTTAGGAATCATCCTCGCGGTAGACACAAGATCCAGGACATCTGGTTACCAGAGCCTCACAAAGTTGTTGGTATAAAGGACTCGAATGTGTACGTTGTGTGTCCCCTGGATGGAGACAATGAGAGAGTTCTTCACAGGAGAGAACTATTGGATTCACGAACTTTGGTGTCGGATATTGTGCCAGCGTCACTACTGTGCGACGAACCTGAGCAAACACTGAATGTGGGCATTATCAACGGACCCCCTGATGATGTTTCCTCTGATGCAGCCAATGATCTACCAGAGTCGAGTACTCTGTACATCTCTGATCCGTATGATGTTGAAGGTAGTGCTTCACGCAAAGCAGGGGAGCACCAGACACCTTATACCAGTAGTTACAGTGATGGAGTGCAGCAGGTCGAGAATCGACAATCCGCGGTCGATGGGACAGATGATTCTATAGACTTACCTGTACCCGAGGAGAATGTGACCCCGGATCTCGCTGAAGATCTTCCGCGACGGACTGCCCGTGTAACTGCTGGTCACCACTCGAACTTACATAACTTACCAAGGTCTGTAGTGAATCAGGAACTGGATATCTCTGCTCAAATTGATCCAAATGTGCTGGCTGATATCAGCAAGACTCAGTTACTGCTTGTACAGTTGTTGTCCAGAGGAAACTCTACTCCCAGATGACTTGTTTCCTAGCAATCTACACATATCGAGACAGCAAAACCAGTATGTTTTGACAGCATCCTGTTTATTCCCCACGTTTTGTAAATATGTTGAGAGCATATCTATCATTGTCAACAAGTTGTTCTCATATTGTAAGTTGAGATATGCTAGTTGATGGAACTGAAAAGTGTTTCTAGTCTAAACATTGTACATAGTTGTCAGGTGCCAACTACCCAGCAGGGGAGAATGTGAAGGGTCAGCGTGACATTTGTAATGTTCGGTAGTTTCCGTCACTCGCCGGTTATGTAACTCATTATCGCTGGTTGTTTGACTGATCTTTAAATGTCTATAGTTTGTCAAGTTTATTCCCATAAAAGATCAGTGATGTTTCTATGTAATTTGAGTATTTTGATCCATCCGGGAAAGTTATGCGAGCGATCCACGTGGTGTGCAGATTCGTTCATCTTTCTATCCGTCCGCCATCTTTGTAAATTGCGTCGTGACGTCCCATCTTGTAGACTGAATTGTTTTAGCATTTCATTGACAACTATGTAAGTATCAACTCCATAGCTAACGAGATATTGTTCCATAAGTCTGTAGCATATTTTGTAACGTAAAGATCAGGCATGAACTCAGTTATTTCATGGATTAATTTAATGTAAATCATCGTGTAGTTCTCTGCAGATACATGTATAATGTTGCATCATGCACGAATACGTAAATTGCCAGGTTGCGTTTCCTGATATTGTCAGTATCAAGTAAAAGATGAATCTTATGAACCGGTAACGATGAATTTTGTGCACTTTAAACTCACTGACAATGAGAATGAATTAATTTAGAATTAATTTAGTCCTAATTCCTAGCGTTTTACATGTTTGGTACATGGTAGCCGTGGTTTCAGTCTGGCTGTGATTGAGTTTGCCAGTAAGAGTTTTCTCCCTTGTGCCATTATGAATGGAATAGCTGTCAGTGTATACATGTACATTCCATTGTGTGGACTGATGATGTATGAAATAATTTCAAGTTGTCTTATGATTTGATCTGATGAATATGCAATTATTAATTAATTGATTTAGAAACCCCGGTTTCTGTAAACAATTCAAAGTATAAAATCAAATGATTTTGATATTATATAGCAGGTATCCGATATATACCGTGAATCTGACTTGTTCATTTGATTTACCACCAGGGTATCTGTTTACCATGCTTAGTGATTAAGCACAGCTCCACTGTATAGGATAACGTGTGTTGGTTAGTCCCCTGGGGGTGAGTTCATTATATATAGATTCATTGTTCCTGATGTCTATCAAAATTTCATGATTTATTATAATTAGAGTTACATGTTGAATTAAATTGTTCTTTCCGTAATAATCAAATGACTAGATATGGATTACATGTACTCACTCCATCAGCTGAATGTGAACAGTGATAATTTCACCATATGGTACTGGTAAATGACAACAGAGATGTATTTAGTATATACATGTTTTATTGAATAAGACAGTAGCGTTACATGTATGTTTGGTTTAATTTACACTTTGTCACCCATAAGGTGTAACCTTGTTGAAAACTTGTACATGTAGACTGAAGTAAACCTGATGTAATGTTATGCATTGGACTACTAAACCTGAAATACATTTTCATAGTAGTAGTATATAGTATGCATTCATAAATTAATGTGCGTTAACCATGGTACCGCTACATGTATTTTTATACCATCATATTTATACATTCCAGGCATAGGCAATGGGCATGTATGCACGTGCACCATCCACAATCCTCCTATAGATGTACGAATAAACCTGTCTGAGTCAAAGATGAGCCTCTGTTGTTTATTTGAGCCCCTTACATTACATTCCAGTAAATCATACACTTTCTCTATCAGACAGCTTGCAATTGAGAAGAACTTGATCACAATCAGGGGGAGCTAATTCTATACACATCAGGGGAGCAAATTCTCGTGCCTTTGGAATGTGGTGGAAGAGAGGGTTAACTCAAAGTAGTGCCGGCCAGCCGCCATCTTTCCGAGTGGTCGTCGTCCATGTGACTAGCTGATTTTCAACTGTAAATGACGACATTTTGTGATGTGGACGTTATTCCAGGTGTATATAGGACTGTATTCCTCATTATTATTCACTGCCAAGAAGACTGATTATTTCATGTATTTGGTAAGTTATTTTCGTGTACTCCAAGTTCCATATATCTGTTGATGAGTATTATTTTGGGTCCGACTCCTACGTACTTGAAAATAGTCTTCGAATCTCTGTACTAAAGTGATTTTTATTCGCAAGAAATTGCAATACAGTAACTTCTCTATTTATTGAGTTATTCTAAATTTTGTGCATAGCTATGTTAGACATCAGACAAAATGGTCCTGACTGGGTGGGCCTTAATTTCATTCCTTTTTCTATGGGGATCACGCACAGGATTCCCCGTGTGATCTTTACTTTTTTGGAGCTGGTCTTTAATATCGACAACAGTATCGTTTAAGATGACGATCTCGCCGAAATTGCAAAACAGTGTTGCTCCCCTTTTATTATAAAGGAACTAAAACATCGTAAGTGGCCGTGTGCAAAAGTTACCCAAAGAGATATTAGGATAAAAGCATAACCTGGTTCGGGATTGGTCAATAAGCGGAGACCGGCCTGCTAGCTAGAAAATACGGAATACATTTCAAAGTTTTGTTGATATTTCTCGAAGCCCTTTTTGGATTATCAATCTGTGCGGGATCGCTTAAAGATGGCCGTGCCCATGAGAATTTGCGTTTCTCAGATATTTGCTGGTCAATAATATCGTTCGATTTCATACATTCAAATAGACAATAGTCGGGGTTTAACTATATGATATGAATTCAGTGCTGGCACGAACTCAACAAAGCTGCTTCTCTTGGTTGGGATATGGGTATTTAACCCGGACTTAGAAATATTTAGAACCTTTATACCTGCAGCCAGGCCCAAATCGTACTGCGTTTCAAGTACGAAACTTGACGTTCTGCAATGTCAGCGTTATCACTATTGCACTGTTAGAGAATGAAGTTATGAAGTAGACCACGTGTTCATGGTTCTCACTTCTTCTCATTGAGAGGATTGTATTGCCTGCGTCCGGCATTATAAATGCGGTCATTTGAAAATACCGCATTGACGACTTTCTGAGCGTTTCACCCTTTCAGACAGAACAAATGAATTTACAAATTAGTAGTATTCGAACTGCGACCATTTGCGGGCAATGCATTGGTAGCTCTATCATCACTGTGCTCATAGAGGTAGATAAAGATTTACAAAGAAGAGACAGCGTTTGTCAGCGTTCTTTTTGTTCCCGGCCAGTTTAAGGGGGAATGCAATGTCTGCGTTCAGCCATCCCATCAGCGGTCAGTGGCAGTTACCGCATTGCTAGCGTTGCCAGTATCGCTCTCTCAGAGACAGAGTGCAGTTACAAAACAAGGACTTTATAGGCAGCGTTATCAGCGTTTTATTCATAGAGATAGAGAATGCCACAAAATTGCAAAACAGGGCCTTGAGTGACAGCTTTTTCAGCCTTGGTCTCGTAGGAGGAGAGAAGCAGAACATTATATCAGCGTTCGTCCTGCTGTTACAGTGGACTGCGTTCAGCATTCATACTGCGAGTATTTACGTATACTGCATTGAAGGCGTTGTCATGCTGGCACTCTTACAGACACAATGAATTTACAAAGCAGGGACCATTGTAGCAACTAATAATGACACAATTGCGACAATTGTGTCATTAGCAGTTGTCAGGTCGCCCGCTAATGTCTTAATTACAGATGTAGCAACTACTAATTACACAATTACGACGATTGTGTCATTAGTGGTTGCCATTGCAAGTATATCGCTACCATTTGTTTTGAGTGACAGAGTGGCCTGCTTTTGTCGCAACGCAGTTGTGACATTAGCTGGCGACCCCTGACAACTGCAGATGACTGCTCATTAGTAGTTGCTACAGAGCATTCCAACTCCCGTGTCGAATACTGGTGCTACACTGGCTGCTTTGATAGCGTTGTACCGTACTCGTAGAGGGAGAAATTGGGTTACAAAGCAGAGACGAACTTCTCTGCATCGTTGGCATTTTCAAAGAGCGGTCCGCATTGTCATCGTTCTGGATTTGAAATACTGACATTGCAGATACTGCATTGCCAGCGTTGCCATCGTTGCACTCTTGGAGGGATACTGAAGTTACAGAGTAGGGACTACAGTAAGAGCGTTGCCACCGAAGTTACAAAACAGAGCGGTGTCACCGTTGTTGCTCCTCTCATTTATGGAGAGTGCATTGTCGTTTAGCATTCCAAGTAACTCCAGTTGGATTAATCTCCCCCACATGTCTTGCCTGTTAAGCACAGTGAAATGCCACTTATTTATGTAGATCTGAACCAGAACACCATTTCACAAACGTACATTTACCAGCCGAATCTTCTTTATCAAGCGTAATCAGTATTAGAATATGCACTGCTATAGACGTGTGTGACCTTTTGATTTTAAAACGTTTATTTTATTATTTTTTTAACGCACCGTTGGCACCGTTACCAAGGTGAGTTATTTTTTTTTTATAAATAATCACAGGTTCATTTTGACCTACTGCTGTTCGCAAAACATGCTTGGACTGGGCTGTGGTGAATTTGATCCAATGGTGCTGTCTCATTCAGGTATAATATGCAGGTGATGTGGTCTGTTTTAGGTTGCTCTCCGGGTCGTTCTTTGCCAGAATAGCCCTGTTTAAGCATGGTAAACGGGCGTTTTCGCGTCCAAGATGGCTGACATATAGAAAAGCTATAAACGAAGGACCGTAGCTTTGCGTGGATATTGGCATTCCAACTGCGATCATTTGCGTTGTCCTAGATTGGTCGTCGTCCATGTGACTAGCTGATTTTCAACTGTAAATGACGACATTTTGTGATGTGGACGTTATTTCACGTGTATATAGGACTCTGTATTCCTCATTATTATTCACTGCCAAGAAGACTGATTATTTCATGTATTTGGTAAGTTATTTTCGTGTACTCCAAGTTCCATATATCTGTTGATGAGTATTATTTTGGGTCCGACTCCTACGTACTTGAAAATAGTCTTCGAATCTCTGTACTAAAGTGATTTTTATTCGCAAGAAATTGCAATACAGTAACTTCTCTATTTATTGAGTTATTCTAAATTTTGTGCATAGCTATGTTAGACATCAGACAAAATGGTCCTGACTGGGTGGGCCTTAATTTCATTCCTTTTTCTATGGGGATCACGCACAGGATTCCCCGTGTGATCTTTACTTTTTTGGAGCTGGTCTTTAATATCGACAACAGTATCGTTTAAGATGACGATCTCGCCGAAATTGCAAAACAGTGTTGCTCCCCTTTTATTATAAAGGAACTAAAACATCGTAAGTGGCCGTGTGCAAAAGTTACCCAAAGAGATATTAGGATAAAAGCATAACCTGGTTCGGGATTGGTCAATAAGTGGAGACCGGCCTGCTAGCTAGAAAATACGGAATACATTTCAAAGTTTTGTTGATATTTCTCGAAGCCCTTTTTGGATTATCAATCTGTGCGGGATCGCTTAAAGATGGCCGTGCCCATGAGAATTTGCGTTTCTCAGATATTTGCTGGTCAATAATATCGTTCGATTTCATACATTCAAATAGACAATAGTCGGGGTTTAACTATATGATATGAATTCAGTGCTGGCACGAACTCAACAAAGCTGCTTCTCTTGGTTGGGATATGGGTATTTAACCCGGACTTAGAAATATTTAGAACCTTTATACCTGCAGCCAGGCCCAAATCGTACTGCGTTTCAAGTACGAAACTTGACGTTCTGCAATGTCAGCGTTATCACTATTGCACTGTTAGAGAATGAAGTTATGAAGTAGACCACGTGTTCATGGTTCTCACTTCTTCTCATTGAGAGGATTGTATTGCCTGCGTCCGGCATTATAAATGCGGTCATTTGAAAATACCGCATTGACGACTTTCTGAGCGTTTCACCCTTTCAGACAGAACAAATGAATTTACAAATTAGTAGTATTCGAACTGCGACCATTTGCGGGCAATGCATTGGTAGCTCTATCATCACTGTGCTCATAGAGGTAGATAATGATTTACAAAGAAGAGACAGCGTTTGTCAGCGTTCTTTTTGTTCCCGGCCAGTTTAAGGGGGAATGCAATGTCTGCGTTCAGCCATCCCATCAGCGGTCAGTGGCAGTTACCGCATTGCTAGCGTTGCCAGTATCGCTCTCTCAGAGACAGAGTGCAGTTACAAAACAAGGACTTTATAGGCAGCGTTATCAGCGTTTTATTCATAGAGATAGAGAATGCCACAAAATTGCAAAACAGGGCCTTGAGTGACAGCTTTTTCAGCCTTGGTTTCGTAGGAGGAGAGAAGCAGAACATTATATCAGCGTTCGTCCTGCTGTTACAGTGGACTGCGTTCAGCATTCATACTGCGAGTATTTACGTATACTGCATAGAAGGCGTTGTCATGTTGGCACTCTTACAGACACAATGAATTTACAAAGCAGGGACCATTGTAGCAACTAATAATGACACAATTGCGACAATTGTGTCATTAGCAGTTGTCAGGTCGCCCGCTAATGTCTTAATTACATATGTAGCAACTACTAATTACACAATTACGACGATTGTGTCATTAGTGGTTGCCATTGCAAGTATATCGCTACCATTTGTTTTGAGTGACAGAGTGGCCTGCTTTTGTCGCAACGCAGTTGTGACATTAGCTGGCGACCCCTGCCAACTGCTGATGACTGCTCATTATACCCCCCGACACGTAGTGTAGGGGGCGTATACTGGTTTCAGCTTGTCCGTCCGTCCGTCCGTCCGTCCGTCCGTCCGTGTACGGATGTCCGTACGTCCGTCCGTAACATTTCGTTTCCGGAGCATAACTTGACAACCGCCAGTTGGATTCCTCTCAAATTTGGTATGCAGCTACCATACCATGAGACCTTGCTTGGGATTGCGTTTGGCGCATGTGCGTCTACAGGTGGCGCCACCTAGGGTCATTCCGTAACATTTCGTTTCCGGAGCATAACTTGAGAACCGCTACTTGGATTCCTCTCAAATTTGGTATGTAGCTACCTTACCATGAGACCTCGCTTGGGATTGCGTTTGGCGCATGTGCGTCTACAGGTGGCGCCACCTATGGTCAAAAGTTTCTCATGTCAGTCCGTAACATTTCGTTTCCGGAGCATAACTTGACAACCGCTACTTGGATTCCTTTCAAATTTGGTATGCAGCTGCCATACCATGAGACCTCGCTTGGGATTGCGTTTGGCGCATGTGCGTCTACAGGTGGCGCCACCTAGGGTCAAAAGTTTCTCAAGTCAGTTCGTAACATTTCGTTTCCGGAGCATAACTTGACAACCGCCAGTTGGATTCCTCTCAAATTTGGTATGCAGCTACCATACCATGAGACCTTGCTTGGGATTGCGTTTGGCGCATGTGCGTCTACAGGTGGCGCCACCTAGGGTCATTCCGTAACATTTCGTTTTCGGAGCATAACTTGACAACCGCTACTTGGATTCCTCTCAAATTTGGTATGTAGCTACCTTACCATGAGACCTCGCTTGGGATTGCGTTTGGCGCATGTGCGTCTACAGGTGGCGCCACCTATGGTCAAAAGTTTCTCATGTCAGTCCGTAACATTTCGTTTCCGGAGCATAACTTGACAACCGCTACTTGGATTCCTTTCAAATTTGGTATGCAGCTGCCATACCATGAGACCTCGCTTGGGATTGCGTTTGGCGCATGTGCGTCTACAGGTGGCGCCACCTAGGGTCAAAAGTTTCTCAAGTCAGTTCGTAACATTTCGTTTCCGGAGCATAACTTGACAACCGCTACTTGGATTCCTCTCAAATTTGGTATGTAGCTACCTTACCATGAGACCTCGCTTGGGATTGCGTTTGGCGCATGTGCATCTACAGGTGGCGCCACCTAGGGTCAAAACTTTTTCTTGTCGGTCCGTAACATTTCGTTTCCAGAGCATAACTTGACAACAGCTAATTGGATTCCTCTCAGATTTGGTATGTAGCTACCTTACCATGAGACCTTGCTTGGGATTGCGTTTGGCGCATGTGCGTCTACAGGTGGCGCCACCTATGGGCAGAATTTTCTCAGTTGGTCCGTAACATTCCATTTCTGGAGCATAACTTGACAACGGCTGATTAGATTCTTCTCAAATTTTGTATGTAGCTGCCATACCATGAGACCTAGCTCAGGATGTTGCATATGCGTCTACAGGTAGTAAGTTTAATATTTCACTTCCCATTTACTTCCTTTTCCTCTTCATTTGACTTCCTTTTCCTCTTCAATATGGTTATCCAGATGACAGTAATTCGCCTATCTGTTGCAACAGCCCATTTCAAGTCTACACGGTTCTAGTGGTAACAACAGTTAGGTAAAACACAATATGCCTGCATAACCCCATTCTCAACAATCATTATTAACATCAATTTTCTGAACAATCCATTAAACTCATCTGAGTATCGTCACGACACATGCATAGACAATCCGTTAACCGCACTCCAACCGAGCGAGGTCTCATTGTCAACTAGTTACATACTGTGCCGCCACTCATAACATGTATACTTATATTCCTCTACAAATACTCGTCAATTCCTATCAAATGTGCATCCGGGGGGTATCTTGTAAGCATGCTTACTGATGATTTCCACTGCCACAATCCCATTCAGCTTACTCGTGAAACGTTAACCACCCCCATGTATCTATGCCCTTAACGGGGGGTATCTTGTAAGCAGCCTTACTGATCATTTTGATCAAATGTGTGCATCCCTCAGACTATGCTCTAGTTAGTAGTTGCTACAGAGCATTCCAACTCCCGTGTCGAATACTGGTGCTACACTGGCTGCTTTGGTAGCGTTGTACCGTACTCGTAGAGGGAGAAATTGGGTTATAGTCCGGTAGCCACTGGCGAGAACATGTCATTCCGTAGCACCCCCCGCGTAGATTTTGTTTGACTTCTTTTTCATGAAGACCAACATCTCCCGGGCAGTTAAATTCCTGATGTAGATATCTACGGTGGTGCCTAAGGTTGATACATGCAATTGTTTGATGCTGACTGGTTTTGAAAAATTTAAAACTGGAATGGGGGTAGGGGTAATTCAGCCCTCATATTTTTATTACCCCTGCGCTTCGCGATCTGAAACTTACACAAATTTACCTCCGAATAATGGCCTTTCAGGTAAAGCAGTCCAAATTTCTCTAGCTAATATAGCCACGTCATAGTGACGTCATAAGCTCGAGAAGCCTTTGTCTCATGAATTTTGGGAAATATTTTCTCCGATTTTCTCTGTTTCTTTCGGAGTAATCCATTCGTGATGATATTTGACATATAATCTTGAAAGATATATGTCTACCGTTTAATTCTAGACCAGATACGTCTTTCTACTAAGTCGTGTTTGACCTCAGCATGGATTCATATAGATGTTATCCGGTCATGACACCATTTAATCCAAATGGGGGTAGGGGAGATTACCCTGCCATATTTTCTTTAGTTCGTGGTTTAACATACTGAAATGCTCCACGCATTGCTTCTGGATATCGACCTGAAAGATAGAGTAATCAGACTTCCGGTAACTGCTCCAGTTTCGTCGCTATGACGTCATGAATCTAGAAATTGTATTTTCCTTTCTTTATTTCTATAAAATGTTCCGCTTATATCTGGATAGTGTTTCCAAGGGTTTCATTTGAACCAAGTGTTGTACAGAAGTAAATCAATATAATTTTGTGAGTGACAAACTAATAATCTGGCCTGAAATAAGACAGAAAAACAAAATCTGATTGAGTGTGTCCCACAAAAATCGGGGTTAGTTAGAATTTCTCATGTCTCTTGTCCACTGAAGGTTATATTGTGAAAACTTGGATTATAATCAATTTTGCATCGGTATACGTAACTTTAAAGGTGAACTGCAAAGCTTTTAATTTTATCTGAATTGTTGCTTATATACATCTTGTCTTTTGTGACATAACTTTTATACGTTTTTGGGGCAAATATACAGTTTGCAAAATTGTACTGATAACAATATTTAAGTTATCCATTTATAAATCCGTCTTGAAAACTTGCATCGCTTGTCTCCCTTGGTTTGTAGAACGTTATAACGTTATAGTGGTCCCCTTCATTCAAGTTTTATTCAAATGTGACGTCATGCTACGTCGGATGAATGAACGAGGACCACTATAACGTCATGACGTTCCAAAAACAACAGTAGGCAAGCGATGACGTTTTTAAAAGTTCTGCTCTCGGTATAAGTTTTGACTTCTCATATACCCAAAATAAAACAATAACCCACAGAACTATTACCACACATAATTGTAACAACTATAGAAGTTCCTGTTTTATGACATTTTAACAGAAAATTGGAAAGTTTTTCAGTTCACGTTTAAGACAATCACAGTAAGGGATTGAGAGGAAACATTAATTGTAATGAATAAGAAACGACTTTATTACTGGAGATGGTCTGTTTACTCAATCTTGTTTGCAATGAAATATGGGTAGAATCGAAATGGCGACCGTGTTGGGATGGTCTAGGGGCCGTGAGGATACTTCATAGTCTCCGCATGAACACCGGCACTACAAGCGCGGCCGAGATACTTAGGCTACGTTCGAGAATCCACCTCATTCTTGGGTCTGAATGTGAGATGCCGAGGGAAGCTGAGTCATATGGTGGCCTTTTAGTTGCCAGACGTCGTCAATTTTCCCCACCTTTCTGCATATCGCTCCAATGTATTACCTGTATATGGTAGGTATCTGCTGCTGGACTGTTAGTCTCCGAGGCCCGCCCCCTGTACATGTCATTCGACAAATATGTGTAGGTTTATTATTTTGGTGGGAAATTTAAGCCGTACGACGTCGGGCATTACAGGTTAGTTTTTCAGGGTATTCTTCCATTCATCATGTTTACCCCATGCTGAGACATTTACGCCATCAGGCGTCCTCGATGCTCATCCATTAACAACACACGAATTATTTGTTTGAGCTGATCTGTCATCACAGCGCCCGAGCTAGTGTATCTAAATCCGCTTAAGCCGGTGCTAGGGGCCGTGTGGATACGTCATATTCTTCACATGAACAGCTGCAATAAGAGCGCGGCTGAGATACTAAGGCTAAGTCCACCGTATTCTCGGGTCTGAGGTCTGAATGTGAGGTGTCGAGAAAAGCTTGTGGTTGAGTCATATGGTTGCTTTTTAGCCGCCAGATGTCAGTTTGTGCCACCTCTTGTATATCGCTCCAATTAATCACATATATACATCTCATTTTGCCGAGACTGGCCTGATATTTGCAAAAATGGACAGAAGAGGGATGCGCAAATACCTGACGGCAAGATAACACAGCCTTACAATGCAACTAGATTTGAGCTAATTTTTGTTTTTGGCTATAACGTCTGAGGCTGTTCAATCTAATTAAAATTAAATCCTGTCTGCTCCCCCATTTGGATATGTCGCTTGAAGGATCTAACAGGCTTGCAGTAACTCGAGTGACAACCAATCCTCAGAACACTTCTTAGTGCTTTGAAGGGAATATTAATGACAGAGAAATTTTGGTTGGCTCAGTCGACTTAGACGCCGCGCTGGCGGGGTGTCTTTTCATGTTTCCGCAGCCCGACATTGTGGCACCATAATACGTGGTAGATATATAGACTGGTCTTTAGTGTAAACGTTAGGGTAAACGGACACTGTGACCCTATCTCCCCTCCCCGACTGCAAGTGGACTAGTCCAGATGCGACCATGATGTCATAATGCTATTAAATATTCAATTGTAATATAATATTCTATATAGCGACATGTACGATCGGAGTGAATTGATAGGATATAATTTAATAAGATTGGGGGTTGTTTGGATATCATGTGTTTTCACATAGTGTTCAAATGAACAACGCATTCAGAGCGTGACTGATACTCTGGACACGACTTGGAATTCATTTGGATAAAGAATAATGATCAGTGATTTCGGGGTTTATGTATAGAACATCATTATATCTTGCTGACATCATCGAAAACTGTTTTTCTTGTATTTATTTTATATACATTGGAATTGAGGCTAACTGTCATACGAAATAGGTCTTGCGATTATTGAAGCGGAATTTCGTTATGGACTGCGGCTGATTATTGAATCTTGATATCGGATCTGACACTTGCTAGTGATCTAACTATTGTATTGACAAATTCATATATATTGGATCTTTTCGTATTGTTTTCAATTACCTTTTTAATACAAAAGGAAGGCATTGGAATGTTTGTTTTTGTTTGTCAATATCAATTAAGCATCACAGTGTAATAGAACGTTCCCATAATGTATATCTAGCTTCAAGAATGAAACCAAAGAAACTGACAAGCATCCATTTTCGAATGAGATATATTTATCGAATTAATTTATATGAACTGGGGTACACATTTTCAATTTCGACCATCCACATTTTTCTTTGAGGTGGATGTTATACGAATAAGGTCTTTGGATTATACACGTTGGATGGGCACGGGTTTCTGTTGCTTCAATGCATTTTGTCTCACTTCATGCATCATATTTGAAAATAGTTTGATGGGATCTGCCTTTCGTCTTCTCGCAATACTTTGTGGCCTGAATCCATTCCTTTCATTTCATGTAACATTCGTTCATTTCATCTAGCAAGTTAACTGGTTTTCTCTGATTAGATATCGAAACATTGGTGAGATTAGAAAAGTTGAATCCATCTTCTTTCTGTATGTCCATAATTTCGACATGGCACTGATGGAGTTAACAAATGCAAGCGGCAACTTTATATAGACCTGTTCTTGGTTAATAATTGACCACAAGCTAGATTAATACATGCAAGCGGCAACTTCATATAAAGTCGTTCTTGGATAAGAGTTGACCACTAGCAGCTAGTTGATAATCCTTAACCTAAGTCGAGCAGAGTTTAACATGTGTGAAACATATTAAACACATACCATAATTAAACGTAACATTAAACGGGCGGTGAGAAACGAAGCCGGCGTACTGACAAGAAGTCATATTACCCCACCGACAAATATACTGACTGCATATTTCTAAAAAAAAAAAACATCACAAGAACCAAAAGTGTCCCCTGTGATGATTTTTATCTCAACTTCGCTTTTATTGTGACTGTTCATGGGGATATATTGAATGCCATGACCACGCGGCCCCTAGTACTGACTTGAGCGGTATTAGATACAAATATTTCAAAGCGACGACATATAGCCCTGTAACACTGACTATGCTATAAAGAATATACACGAGAGTTCAAAACAGATATTACAGAGACTTCATTTCAGAAGTATTGGAAGTTTGATTTCTCGTTTTGCTCAACTAGTATCCAACCACAAAGTGTTAAAAGCTTGAGCTCTCTAGACCCAAGTGTGGAGAAGATATCGAAGCATAATCACCCCTACCCCCATTCCTTGTTTGTTTTTGTGTTACTTCGAGAACATTGGGAGAAGGCATGATGCGACCTTACTCATTATCGTAGACGTCAACAACCCGTTCCAAGTAAATCATGCATTCGTGGTCTTGAATGCACACATCACGCAAAAGCTAAGAGGGTAACAATACACCGTTGGAAAATTACAACAAAAGGTCCAGAAAAAAATACTTCCATGGTGATAATAACGACATAGTGACACCAAAGTAGTATACAAAGCGTAAAATGAAGTGATTTGACCTCAGAAATTTGCATATGACCTCTGTGACGTCACGCGACAGCCAATCAGAAGCGCGTATTGTGTCACATGGGATGTGGTGGATGGGTGGGTGGTGGGTTTAAGATGGCGGCTGTGGTGGATGGGTGGGTGGTGGGTTTAAGATGGCGGCTGTGGTGGATGGGTGGGTGGTGGGTTTAAGATGGCGGCTGTGGTGGATGGGTGGGTGGTGGGTTTAAGATGGCGGCTGTGGTGGATGGGTGGGTGGTGGGTTTAAGATGGCGGCTGTGGTGGATGGGTGGGTGGTGGGTTTAAGATGGCGGCTGTGGTGGATGGGTGGGTGGTGGGTTTAAGATGGCGGCTGTGGTGGATGGGTGGGTGGTGGGTTTAAGATGGCGGCTGTGGTGGATGGGTGGGTGGTGGGTTTAAGATGGCGGCTGTGGTGGATTGGTGGGTGGTGGGTTTAAGATGGCGGCTGTGGTGGATGGGTGGGTGGTGGGTTTAAGATGGCGGCTGTGGTATCGCGGGGATGAGGTCATGTCTGGCGGTGATGCGGTCGCCTCCGCGGAGAAAAAGTAGTCCCTAGATAAAATGGTCCGATGGGGTCGAGTGAGGTATCAAAGTGAAGCTTAGGGGAGGGTGCATCGGTTGGGCTGGGGTGGGGTTGAACTATACCGTTTAGGTGTATTGATGATAATAAAATTTAAAGATCACATGTCCAACACATTCTCACATAATGAAAGCAAGAATCGAACTTGCGACCCTCGAGATGAAGGATACCCGTCCAGGTTTCATTTTTTTGAGGTGTACTGAAATGCTCTCTCTAATTTATGCCACGGTATCTATTTTTACATCTAGGTTGAAGATTTATATCGACACTGCTACACACTTTTCGAGATGTGTTTTCACTTTCGATGAAAGCACAAAACAGTCTAAAATGAGTCTAAAAAAATTCACCTACGCTAATATTTTCTAGTGTTTTGTGGAATATAGATTCGCGTTCATTTCTATTTCGTCAAGAAAAAATGTTTTGTAGAATATAGATTCGCGTTCATTTCTATTTCGTCAAGAAAAAAATTTCATCTCGAAAATTGGCAGATTGAAATGTTCTCTCTCATTTTATGCCACGGTATCTATTTTTACAGCTGTCAACTGTTATGGTTTGGCCACAATGTTGCCATTTTCTCCCCTATATTTAGCGTCCACAAAAAGAAGAGTATATTACAGCAATTATGTTCAAGAAAACACCCCGCTAGAAAATTGTCTTCAAATTGTCTGTTGTTGTGGAAGTATAAAAAAATCCTGGTCAACAGGGGCGCGTATATTTCGTGCGACGCTATGTTGCCAATGCATTGAAATTTGAATAGGTTGTCTGCATGGGTTTCAACGCAAGTATAGTACTAAAGTCTAGCTTACCTGATAAAAGAGTTTAGTCCAGATGTATACCTATATTCCATACTCCCGGGCGTTTGATGCATATCTGGGGGCTGTTTTTTTCCTAGGTGGGTATAACACACCATGAAGCCTTCATCACGATGCATTCGTATCCTAAAAAAATATGGGTATCACCACGAATCTCATTCCATATATATTTTTTCGAAATTCACAGATATTTCCATCGGTAAATCCGGTGTTCAGTATACCACATGGATGAAATGAACGCACTAAACTATGAAGCTAATGATTTTGGTCAGCGGCACACACATGCTCCCTGGTTTGGTGTCGACATCCCAGCGGTTTTCTGTTTCTTGGCTTGTCACGGATTTTTCGAAATTCACAGATATTTCCATCGGTATAAATCCGGTCTTCAGTTTACCACATGAATGAAATGAACGCACTAAACTATCAAGCTAATGATTTCGGCCAACGGCACACACACACATGTTTCCTGGCTCTTCCTGGTGTCATGGTGTCGACACCCCAGCGGTTTTCTGTTTCTGGGGTGTGACGGTAGATGAATTTCTCCCTCCCATACACCCACGTGGGGTGGGTGTGGCAAAACAGAGGGTGTTCAGCCAATGAACTATAAGAAAAACATATGTGTGTGCATATTAATAAACCACGTTGGCTGTATAGGTCGTAGAAAATGAGCGCCTAAAAAATGAACACATTTCATTACACTGTTGCGAATTGTTGCGAGTGCACGTGTGACTCAGTGCGTTTTCATATCCCGCTATAGTATTTCACAGAATAGAATATCGGCTTATAAATTTGGGGTGGTGTGGATAATTCGACAGTCTTCAAGGGGCCCTCCTTGAAAGTCTGAAAGATTTTTCAGTTTGATGAAAACATTATTTTTCGGCTACAAATAAATAATGCGTGAATTCTGATAGAACGTGAAACAATGTTTTATTCAGGTGAACAATTACTATATATTACGTATACAAGGTAATTTCAATAATACAAAGAAGTCAATTCAATTCTTTTTATTGCTCGACTCAATTTACCTGGATACTTAGCAATGAGAGTCCACTGATTTGTTTAGCTGTAGCTGAGTTCCTACATAAAGTGTCTATCTTCCCAAGTGACACCAGCAGTAAGCAAAACAAAATATAAACCATGGTACTTGTATATTACATGATATATTGTTTAGTGGTATGTATCTCGGGTATGGGGAGGGAGTCAGCAAAATGAGGGGTGGGCTGTTTTGATAGCAGGTAATGTTGGAATTTTTGTAATGTTTTGATTGTTGACTCCTTGCGGGCGCTTTGATTAGCATAAATAAAGTTCTATTCTCTCACATATAGAGTATGGCAAATGCCATAAGAATAACAAAATAATATAAAAGACAATGGATACAGAGATAAAATTTATATTGCATAAATTCCTGCGGGAAATAGGAAGTACACATATAAGAGAATATTGTCTTGACGTAAAAAGTTTGGACATTTCATATTTACGGAGATATGGATTTTTATAACTGAGCCGGTTTTTCGTGTAAACCATCGCAGCGAAAAGGGAAACGGCTGTCATCTTCGTTTTGCTATGTCACAAAAAGTGCCCGAATTACTTATTCCTAAATGATTTCATGACGAATCCAACTAAGGTTAGCAAGTATACATATTTTACGATATTGTCAATAACTGTGAGCACATAAGACGTTCTGGTTGATGAGATCTGAATTTTTGAAGTTTGGCAATTTTCTGACTTCGAGCTTCGAATACCCGCCGCCATATTTGTTGGAAGCCGGTTTTTCGTTTGTCATGATGGAAAATCATTAATTAATCATATTTTGAGATATATTTCTCAAGACAACCTTGTATTCATTGAAAATATAATTGTTCAGGCTTACATTGCTAATTCGGTTGCTGCCTTTGAGGTAATATTTTTCCTTAGATCGGCAGTTGTTTCCGCCCATGCGATGAGAAAATAGGCCTGATTTCGCACGTAGTTTTCGTGCACACGTCTCGCACAAGTTCTCGCAATAAGGCCTGTACGAAAATTTGAGAGCGGCCAACATGAGTTTGTGTGTGATAGAAGGATAGCTTACGTTTATTTCGCCTACATCCATTGAAATTCACACCGACATTATCGGTTTTGGCCAAGACACGGCCTCGGTGGAAACTGCGTTGTTGATATTTCGGTCATGACGTCATCATTTGTTCAAATTTACCGGGAACCCCCTTATATGGTTTTAGCAACAGTTACGTAGCGTAGGGTGGCATATATTATCTTTGGGTTGGGCCTGGTTTTTTTTTTTTTTAGCATGTTTTTTATCGTGGTAGTACCACGTTAATTCAAATGAACAAATGAATTATTCCAACCATACAACTCTGGTTGAAGTTAACATCTTTATAAAGCAACAACATGGTCGTGGCTCAATGGAAACGCATTGAGCTGTTGATCGAGAACACCTGGGTTCTAGTCCCACCTGCGCAGACTTTTTTCTCCCCTTATTATTTTTTATTTTATTATCTTGCAGGAAACAATTTGCGTCCAGTGTTGAAGCTGTCCTGGAACGCCGCTATGAGATTCTTTTGCATACCAGCTGATTGAAACAAACTACAATTTCTCAAATAATTTTCCCTATGTTTACATCGTTTGTACGCTATCATTTGTCAAATCATTTGAATACCTGCATTTGACAATAAAACGGAGAAAAAAATAAATAAATAAATAAAAAAAATAATAAATAAATAATAATAATAATAAAAAAAATAAAAAAATAAAAAATCGGCGAGTAGTAGACGAAGGGAAAATTGGGAAGTACTGACCATGCCCCAGAATACTTCATATGCATATCACGGCCTTAAGGCCTATTTAAGATGTAATCTACTTCACAGTTTAGTAGTATAAAAAGCGCAAGTCCTATTGACCTTGCCCCTCCAAAGAAATAAAATCGGCTCTATTTTACAGGAGTATATACGCAGGTCACGTGGGGGTTGTGACGTCACTTCCGGGTTTTTCACTAAAACTACCTCCAAACATAGAAGAGTTCCTAATGTTTCCTCTTAGACGTCCGTATGTTCAACCCTCCGGGTTTTGTTTTTCCCGGCGCGGCCCCGCCCCGGCGCCCCCCAGCGCGAGCGGCGCGCGCGTCATCACGCGGGTTGTCCGGAAGTGCGCGTCATCCCCGGCAGTGCGCACGCGCGGATCAAAAAGGTCACCTGTCAAACGGTCTCCCTTTCGGCAAGGTTCGGAGAATACAAAGAACTTATAGTCATAATCTATACGTGTTGGACGAGTCTCTTCACTCACCGTATACACGTACCTCAATGAAATGCCCGCTCCAAACCTAGACCAAATACACGTACTTGGTCTGTGGGCTGATTTCATTGGCTCTCTATTTTTTACTATAGTGCGCTTGCATTCTAACCTTGATGGGTGATATTTTGGCCCCATCCTACACCACTGATTTCAGTTTCACTGAATCTTCAGATGCATTAGGAATAAAACATACAAGACAGGGCTTTTTGGTGAGATCTCATTTTTTTTTTTATTCAGTGAACAACAACAACGTGAGAACAACCACGTGAAAACTGAAGCCCAGAACAAGGGGCTTGTAATTAATTCAAGCCCAGAACAAGGGGCTTGTCATTAAATTAAGCCCAGAACGGGGCTTGTACATTGAAATGATGGGCGGCCCAGTCATAGACGAGTACATCGCGGTCCTCGGCCTGGGGGTACTCGTCAAACATCTGTACGATGGTAGATAAGGGTCTTCCCCGGCATCGATGGTACAGGTAAAACAAGCAATATTGTCCGCACACGCCACTGGTCAGGCTTTGCAACGTTTGACTGTTCCAACACCACGTCTCTGTGCCTTGATCCATGAAGTCTGTTAAATCGGGATGGAGGGGTGGCAGGCCGTACGGGTCAAAGTATTCGCCCTGCTGTTCTGTCAAGTACACGGCCACCCAGTGTTCACCGGGCCGATCCATCGGGTCCGTGTTGAGAACGTAAGCAGCAGGATACATACGGTCTAATGGAAACACATCTCGGGCGAACACCCCTTGAAACACCCTACGTGTCCCTGGGTCATTCTCCAGCACGGTGGTTATCTGGTCTGTATCCATGTTAGGTGGAGAAGTCACACAGGACGTTGCGCGCCTTGTCCACTTGAATGATGTTGTCAAACTCGGCGTAGCAGATCACATTGACGGTGGTCGCCAGGGCTCGTGCAAAGTGGATTTCCAACCGTAAGTTGCCTTGCTTGGTCAGGGCCAGCTGATGGTCGTTCTCTAAGGTGGGGGTTAGATCGAAACAGAACAACGTGTATCCGTTCGCGTAGTCCTCCCGACTGACCATATTCCCTTCGTCCTGGTTGATTTGACCTGTGGCTGTAAACAGGCTCTGATAGGCTCGAATGAAATTCCTCCGCCCAAAGTTCGGTGTTAAGGCCGTGGCTGGCACCTGTTGTCCATCCACATGCAGGGCCACAAAATTGATGCCGAAATGTTGAAAGTCAAACGGATTCTCTGGGTAGGCTCCGCTGAAACTGGTATTTTCCACACAGGCCAGGATCAATCGCTTGGGTAGTTTTTCCAGGAACAGGTTTTCTTTGTTGGCACCCATATTTCCAGCAGGCACAGAGAACACTTTGGTTTGTACACGTCGGATAGGGTACTGGGCTGGTTTTGTTTCCAAGGCTTTCATGTGTCCCAATTGAACGGCTGGATTCGGTTTCACTTTTCGGACATACAGGACTGCGTCTTGGATGACAATCTTATAGTCCGCTGCATGCCCCTCTACGTTAGTGGCCATCAAGGCGAAGGTCGGAGGCGCCCGTATCAGTCGGATTTTGATGGGGATCTTGTTCAAGAGGTACCGGTCTTGCATGAACATGTCTGCGTGCAGTCGACCCATCATATCCACCGAGGCACTGTTCGCAGTGAAAGCCTTCCGTTTGTTATATCCCCCATTGTCCACCGTGTCCATGTGCTCGGGCGTGTCCTTGTAGAATAAAGCGGTTGTCAGCTGAGATTTTTTAGCCTCTCGGCCATACGACAACAGTGTCTCGATGTAGGCTCGATAGGGGTACGTGTTGGTGGAGTCACTGATGAGTTTGTCGCTGAGAAAAATATCCACCTGCTGAAACATCGAGTGCAGCCAGAGATTCGTCGGGCCCACCGTTGCTTGGTCAGCGATTCTGGTGCCAGCTCCATTGACCACCTTGGCTTTCACATACAGGTATGGGCTAAATCCACATAGGCCGTATCCGCATTACTGATGGTGAACTCGATGGGCCCGGTTTCGTTGATGCTGGAGAGCGGGAGATGCTCCACCCATAATCCTTGTTCGACACTGGTCTGTGTGGGCGGCACGGTCCACAAATCAAATTCACTGTTGGTGGAGGGGCAGGACTCGGCGTGGATTAAGGACATGTTTTAAGAAAAGATATCCTTTGTCTTCTTCGATGTGCGTCGTCGCTGGGTCGGTCGTCGACTGGTGCGTGGTCTCGGTGGGGCAGCTCTTTTATTCCCAACGGTGCGTTGTGCTTTGGCCACCAAGACGCCTCCCGCTTCTTTGGCCCGCCGTTTCAAGGATTCTTTGGGTGCCGTACCCCCCAAGACATCACCGGCCACTTGCAGTCCACTGCGTACCGCTTGTTTGCCGATTGCTTTCACCCCACGCGTCACCAAGGGCAGGAACGTTTTCACAATGCTGCCGAGTATGTTCCCCAGACCATGTCCTCGTTGCATGCGTGCACCGCTAAATACCGGAAAGCCACCCCCGGCCTGTTGGGCATAATAGTCGGCATAGCTGCGTGCATCGCACTCGTAAGGTACTTTCATTATGCAAAGTGGGGAGCACGTGCTTGTCGAAAATGAAGTGTCAGCACCACTTTTCCTCGTTCGAATGCCACCGGTCGTCCCGTGTCATCTCTTATATCCACCGTGATCGTGTTGATGTCAGTTTGTCGTACGGGCAAGTAGAGCATGTGGGTGAAACTGTGGGTGACTTGACCTCCATACGTCTTTTTAATGGGGACCACCCGTAACAGAGGTGTGTTGATATCGCCCACGATGTGGTTGTCCACCACGTCCGAGTAGACGTAGAGTCCGTACATACCCGACTTCATATCCATCGGCATCTCGCCATGGTGTTCGGTGGGACCAGCGAACGTCTTTAGATCGAAACCCAGCATTTGCTGTAGGATAGGACTCAGTACGACACTCGCCTTGCCGGAGACGATAAGCTGTGCCTTGTCGTTGTGTGCGTTGTAATCGAAGTCCACGTGATTCTTGAAGGGATAGGCTTTGATGGGTCTTGAAGTATTCGTCACCCCCGTAGCGCCTTATAATGCATCAGTCTTGACAGCCCACCCATGAACTCTTTGGGGGTATCGTATTGGCCTTCGGGCAGGGTGAGTCGGGTGTTTTTGCCTTCGTAGGTCACCTCGTACCACACTTCATTGGCTCGCACGTTGTACCACGAGTAAGGGTATTGGATATCCACGAGGCCGCATTCCCACCGGCCAGGTAAATGTAACGGTTGCGGTAACTGGGTGACGTACTTGGCCACGGTGTTGTCAGGAAACACATCCAGCGAACTGTTACTGGGTAGGGTCAGGTAAAACATGGCGACTGAGCTGTCCTGCTGCTGCTGTTGGTTTTAATAGGTGTTCCAGGCCTTGGGCGGTTGTGTCCGGCGTCGTGTTCGTCGCGTTGACTTGCTACGTGTCACGGCTCTGGAGATGTGGGGTGTCCTGATCGAGGGTGGTTTTTTAAAGGTCTGAAAAGAAGGTGCCCGTTGTGATGGTGGTGGAGTTTTGGGGGGTGACTCCGGTTCCCAGTCGGCTTCCCAAGAAGGTTGTGGTGAGAGTCGTGGTGCACGACTCGGCGATTGCTGGGTTTGCTGCATAAAGGCCCAGCGGTGGGGGTTCCCCACCAATTCCTGTGGTACATGCATGTCTTTCAAGCCTTGAGCGAAGACCTCCCATCCTCGAGGATCGGTGTGCGATCTGCGTTGACGCATCAGATCATTCACTAAATCCGTCATGTGGGTCCCAGGGACCACCTGATTCTGTACCAGGAGTTCGCCTTTATCATTCCAAGTCATGTTAGGATTCTGTTTCATCCGTTGTAATACCAGGCCAGCTTGTTTCTTGAACGATGCAGGTACACTCTTCAGCACTTCGTCTTCCACCCACTGTGGGGCTGTGGGGCTACCCCTGGTAATGGCGGCTGTTGGAACGGTGCTGAGGTCAGCGGTCTGTCACGTGGTGGTGGTGGTGGTGGTGGTGTTGTTGCTGGGGTAGAGAGGGTTTTGTATTGGTCCATGAACGCCATGTACCGCTGAAGCGTCTCATTGTACCGTTGTACTTTCTCACTGTCGCTTAACCCCGGTCTCTGTAAGATCTGTTGCATCTCTCCATCGAGGGTGTTTATGGTCTTCACCGTAGGTGGCACAGGGTAGGGCGATTGGAGGTTTTGAAGCAACCGTGGTTCGACGAGGACCATTTTTTTCGTGTGGTTCATTGTCGGCCGAAGAGTCCACCCAATACTGGACCCAACACGGAAGCGGCCAACGGTGCTAAGATGGCCCCGAGAAAGCCGCCTTTCTGTAACACCTTTTTCTTTTGTGTTTGTGGGACCCGCTTATGGACTAGGGTTCGGAGACCTGTCTTATGCTTGGCCAACTTGGTCTTCTGAGCCGGAGTCAGTGGTACGTTGCCTTTTAACAGATTGTACCCGATCTCGCACAGACAGCGTACAAGGTCAGGGTCCGCACCGCGTACAATGGTTCGGACCAACTCGGGTGGGGCCGTCTTCAATACACGGAGCGTGGGAGCGTGCTTCCGTACTCGCGCAGACATCCTGTACAACTAATGCCAGAACCCACAACTCTCCCCTTTTTATCCACCTCACAGACAAAGTCAACCCTGCTGTGGTATTCATTCTTTTTATTATCTCCATCATCAAACACACATCCCAGCTGGGGGCGCCACTGTGGGTGTGTTTACATTATTTTTGCAAGTACACGTGGTGGGTGTCTCCGGGAAAGATGCCGGTCCGTAGTCGAAGGTGGTCGGGGGTGGCTTGCTTGAGGTCGAAGAGCATATACCCGTGCTGAGGGGTTGTGGCATCTTTAAAGGCTTCCAACGCAAACGGTGTGCGGCCGGGATATATCTGTCTCGCCAGGTGCAGCAGTTGAGTGGTATCTCTCGGGTTTTTGAAGACCACCAGGTAGTGGGCATTTAAGCTGATGTTCCGATGTTCTTTGTTTTTACTGAACAGATTCTGCACAATGTAGATGATGCTGAGCCGTCGATGGTGGCTGCCTTTGGTAAAGAGTTGGGTGACCCGCGCATCCGTCTCCGCCATGAGATCATCCAGAACCACCAAGGTGTCGGGTTCCAAATCGGCCAGGTTGGGTAGGCCTTCCACGAACGTGATGTGGGGCATTGCTGCATACGCTGCCTGCCATTCTCCGTAACACCACACGACTCGGACAATAGGTGGTGTGATCATGCTGTCGGCGTGTTGAAGGAGCTTCCGGACGAAGTGCGTTTTGCCGGAGCCCGTTGGTCCTGCGATGAGACACGTGAAGGGATGCTGCCACCGTGGGTCCATGGTTCGACGTGTAGCCGTTGTCGTGGTAACCCGCTCTTGTAAATTTCGTATGAGTGAACTGGAGTGGTGGGGGGTACAACGTCGGTTGTCGTTGTCTGTTCATGTTCAGGGATGATGATGGTGGTGATGGGTACAACGTCGGTGGTCGTTGTCTGTTCACTGTGAGGGATGAAATCCGGTGGGTCTTGAGACGTAGTGGGTGTTCTTGGTGTAGGTGTAGAGCTCGACGTGGCTTGTACACGGGGTGGTGGTGACTGGGCTCGATACGACTGGTGCTCTCTGTAGACCGGTTTCGCTGGTGGCTGGTGTTCTCAGTTGGTTAAGTAACGTGCTGACATAGGCTACGTCGTAAAACACACCTCCGTACAACAAACTCAGCAGGGTTAGCACTATCACCCTAAAGACCACTTGCGCTTTGCGCGTTTTGCGAGACGCTGTCTTCAGAGGCAGCTGCTGTTGGTCCATAGCACTGTGGTCGGACGTGGAATGAAGGATGACGGCAGTGGTGTCTGGCTTTATAGTCGTTTCTCCTGGTTGGCAGCGACCCAGGAATTGAAGGAACTGGGCCAACCTTGCCATTTCACGAAACGAAACAGTTTGCCACGTCGACGTTCCGTTTTCAAAATCTGCTCCACCGTGTAGTAGTCTTGCTGTGTTTTTACGACAGGCTGTAATTCCGTCTCGTAAAACGTCCCTAGCAACAGTTCCCCTTGAAGATCTTCCAGTTCATAGACTCGCCGCTGTCGGGGTAGGCGCCGTTTAATCAGGAAGTGCTCATCGCTCCAGTTGGGCAAGTAACTTTTCTCGAACTTGCCCTTGACTTTACTGATCCGTACATGGTCCCCGACCTTGTACACCGCCTTCGTCGTTCGCTGCGATGGCCTGGGGTACAACACACGCCGGACTTGGGCTTCATTGCGTTGGGTCACGGTAATGGGGGCTCTCTCTATACTCCGATGATAGGCTCGATTGTAACCGCTCACCAGTTTCGGGAGAACATCGATGTACCGCCTTGTATTCTTGTAGGTGAAATATTTATACATACGGCCTTTGAATGTCCTGTTGAACCTTTCCACCACGGAAGCCTTGGTCTCGTTGTACGTTTGGAAGAAAAACACCTTCTGGGCTTTCAGAAACTGTTGGAACGGTCTGTTGAGGAATTCCGTGCCTTTGTCGGTTTGCAAATACAAAGGTTTGCGCCCGGTCTTGAAGATGTCTTTGAACGCCGCTATCAGATTCGCCCCCGTTTTCGTCCGGATGGGTACCACCCACGCATACTTCGATAGGATATCGATGCACGTCAAGATATGCCGATTCCCATCGTTGTGTTTGGCAAAGGCGCTCATATCGACCAAATCCGCTTGCCACTGGGCATCTATTCCTCCCACGATGACCCGGTTCCGTAGAAAATGGCGACGGACAGATCGATGTAAGGTATAGGTGTCTTGTTTTCTTAACCAATCTCGCACGTTGTATCCCCTGGGGTTTGGCCGCTCGATAGAGAGCCGACAATGCACTATAGGCCGCCGGACTGTCGGGACTGTAGTATAAGTTATCCAACACCTTCTCCCAGCGCTTCATGGTGACACAATGATGATGGACCCTGGCTCTATCGTTTATTTATAACGGGTATATCTTGGGCCGGAGTTTCTTTCTGATTTTCTTCGCGGGCTTCCACAGTGGCCATGGTCAATGACCAGTCCAACTCGTCTGATGACCGCTTGATAAGCACTTCATCCACATCTACCACGGCATCTTCCAATGCAGACCATAGATCAGGGTGAAGGATAAAATGCACTGTACCCCCATCTAGCCGAGCCAATTGAGCAAAGAAAGGGCCGCGTCGGATGTACACATCGTGACACAAGTGGATGAGATCGCCGTCCAGTTCACCAGACAACACCCGTTTGAATTTGGTCCAGCCCTCCGGGACAGACGAATGTGAGCCGGGCGCGGTTGTGTAGGGTCCGCATCACAGATGTCTCCCACCTCCTCCATGATATCGACCTTATCCGCATACACGTGCAGGAAAACCTCGGGGGTCAAGCTGAAATACGCCAGTACTATATGCTCCGTCATGGTCAGTACGTGAATGGTACCAGATTTCACTGTCTCTCGTATTTATAGGGAGAACCCGTGAGATCAAAGGATCAGGTGGTCATGTCATTGGGCTGACTGAGTGTAGCGGGGTAATCAATGGCATCGTCGTCGGGTTCATGTAGTTGTTCATGGGGTTCAGCCAGCGCGTCCTCAATAGCACGAGCCCACCCCAACTGGTGTGATGATCGCTCGTCCGGTGTAAACAGCTGGTCCACAATAGGCACCACTTTCTCCAAGGCTGACCACAGATCGGGGTCTAGGGTGAAGCCTCGCGTAGGGTCTTGGTAGCGGCCCAGGCGTAGGAAGAAGGTTGCACGGTATACGTAGATGGCATTGTCTATGTGGATGAGGTTTCCGTCGAGCTCGCCGCTCAACACCCGTTTAAATTTGGTCCAGCCGTCACGAGGTAGCGTCACCGTATTCGATAAGGTCTCAGCGGGCGCCCAGCAAATATCTCCACGGTCTTCCACCAGGGTGACTTTATCTTCATAGACGTGTAACCCCACCCGGGGTGTAAGGGGCAGAATGGCTCGTAGGTCGGATGGCATGCTTGCTCTAAATGTCGAACGGTGAATGACACACACTCTGTCTGTCTCTCGTATTGATGGGTACAGTACAGGCCTCGTCAGAACACAACTATACCGCGGCAATTGCCGCACTTTTATCGCGGTACAGTTTAAGCCTAATCACTAGACTAATTACCACCCCCCGTTATGTCTGCATGCGCCGTAAGTACAGACGAAATGTAGCTCCATAATATCCATGCAAGCCTCGATAGTCTGCCGAGACAACAAAAGGCGCCCCGTCGACGGCACGTGTTGACGAGCCGCTATTCAGCCAGCATGTCTTTATGCATACACTCAGAAGTACCGCGATAACGGGAATTGGACACGGAAACACCTCTGTGTTACCGCGGGAATGCACATGTATATTATCGGCTGTGAATACCGCGAGCCTTCTGAATAATACAACAGCTAGCCGGATTTATTTACTTTATTTATTGAACAAACTATCACATCAGAATTTTGCTAGCTGCAAAACTTGATATGACGTGTTAAAGAACGGAATTTATAAAATGTCCGTCTGTGCAAGTTTTTAGTCACGCGTTAAAGTAATTACAATTGCAGTACCGGCCTTTCGGTTACACATTACATGTATGTGAGTTAAAGTTGCCACGTTTCAAAGATAAATACCAGTATACGATGAACACCACACATAAAATAAATTCTATCATACGGAGAGATCGGGGAAGGGGTGCTGTGTTTCATTTTAATTACGGCTCTGGCCCGGCTTGTGTTTCAACAAGCACGACCCGGAAATACAAATCAACAGAACAGTCAACCACAATAAAGATTTTTCACGACTTTATCATCCAATTGTCTTTTATAATGAGTTGATTAACCATTCTTAATTTTTTTCTCTCCAGTTATTTCCCTGTTAAACAGGATGCTCGTCTGTTTCGACAAAAGACGAACATTTGGTCGTGCACGGAAGTACAAATTAATCCAAATTAACACTAGGGAGGTTCTCGAAATCCCGATCGACGTTCGACGATCACGAGGAACACTTTCGCCCATATACAGTTATATTATCTTTACTAAATGAGTAAACTTTTCTCGTGATTTTCCGTTTGAGCCCAGTGACAATTCTCAAGACTTGCTACCGACACTATTCATATGCAAATTTAGCACGAGGCCACTCCTCATTTCTTTACACAAACAGCGAAAAGACCAAGTGAGTATGATAGACTGATTTTCGCAACATGCACTGTCTGGTATATTCAACATTTATTGCGGGGGAAAATCTGATGACTGCCGCTAAACGAAGGATAACGATACTCCATAAATAAAAGTGGTAAATATCTTTAATGAACATGTGCGTTTTTATTTTATTTGTTGTACCAACGGTCATATTAGAATTCCGCTGGCTTGATACAAATTGATACAAATTATTAACTGATATTCAAAGATAAATATTGTAAGCTACAGCAATGCATATAATAAATTTTAATATACGGACAGTAGGGATATTTTTTACGGCTTGTTTCCACAAGCCAGACTCCGGAAATAATAATCAACGGGAAAGTCAAGCCCTGAGTAAAACGACAATAAAGACTGTTCAATTGCTATCTTTCGATTGTCTCTTATAATTAGTTGATTAACCGTTCCTAATTCTTTTCTCTTCGGTTATTTTTTGTTGAACAGGATGTCCGTCTGTTTCGCCAACAAACCAGCATTTGGCTTTGCACGGCAGGGCCAATTAACACTTACGTGAGTCAATCATTATATTACATTGTACTAGAAATTCCCAACTATAAATATTCTAGGCTTTCGAGGTTTCTTCATAATTTCCATTGCCTGTCACTTCGTATACAAGTCTCTCTCAATCATTCGTTGCCATATCTAATATCTGAATTACCGCCATACCTCATTACGAAAACACACAATTTTTTCTTTACTGACGATCTCCACAAACTTGTAGAATTTATACGAGGCGACAAATTAATTTCTATAGGATTAGTGCTAGAATATTGCTCAAGAATATAAGTTATCCCTGCCATTAATTTTCGCGCACCATACAATGGCCAAAAATCTGATGATTATGATAACACCACAGGACTCTGGTTAGTATGACACCTTCGTGTAATCATGCTCAATTGCGATACTCAACAACAGAAATTAGACTCATTAACAGACACATAATCAGCAATCAGTTGAAATGCGGATTTTAGCTAATCTTCATCAAATAGATCAACATACATGTACGCGACAATGCCATATATAATTAATGAAATAATTTACCGATAGTTTAGCATTAAAACAAAACCAGATTTATTGCGCATTTGAAAGATTAACGTTCATAACTGTGAACATTTCTTGATTGGCGTTAAACAGAACCGCAAGACTCTCGGAATGATTGGCAGCTAATTAATTGAAATGTACAAGACACCGAACACCAGGACTCGACATGAAACACTCAAAATGTATATTAGCATTAAAATATAAATGTTTGCCCCACGTTGAGCACTTTGGAATGATTGGCAGCTATTAACAAGGCCGAAAAATACCACAGCGGTGATCAACGATCACGCACTACTGTCAACCTACATACGGAATGTAGCCCACCCACAACGGCATGTCGTTTTCACGCCGATCTCTTTTCTGAGAAATTTCCATTCGAGGCGACAGATTTCGCAAAGCGATAATTACCGGCACTCCATTACCGGGCCGTCCAAACATTGGGAAAATGATAAACATGCACGTGATCGTGAACACTTACCATTTATTTTATTTAAATGAGTACCGTAATGTATCTTGATTTACTTCTGGACGTTTTTTATCCACAAAGCTGGCCTGTATTCACGCACGGCCACGTGGAGCGCTAGCCTTTGTAAACCCGTAAATCACCAGTCAATGCTGTCGAGACCAGCCAGTGACCACATGGAGCGCCAGCCATTGTTAAAAACGCGATGACCGGTCATTGGGTGGTATGCTGTCGGCACTTTTTTCACAGTTGATAATATAATCTTGGGCAGTCCCGCGGTAACCTAGAAGCCTTGCCGGGCTCTGTTCCCGCAGTGTTGCCGCGGTATAGTTGTGTTCTGACGAGGCCTGTACTGTAGGTCTCTCGGTGACACGGTTGACCCAATGACTAAGGGTAAATGACACACACTCTGTCTGACCCTGGTATTTATAGTGTCAATACCACAGCGCCAGGGTAAATAGGGCACAGACTAGTATGAGGCCAACCAGCCGGCGCTGGTTCCGGCGTGAGCGCTCGTGGTCCATAGATCGAGCATCAAGGATGGCTGTCATAGTCCAGTAGTGGTGAGTGATGGCATGCCTCTCCATCGAGTGCACTCTGTGGAGGACCGCTTCTGTGAACTCGTTCAGGATCTGGCGTCGTCCCTCGTTGTCGTCGCCATCTGCAAACATGGACCGGACCACTGCTCGGTAACCCGTGAATGAATTCACCACGGTGGCATACTCTAAAATGCGAGTCGCATGGGGCTGGATCTCCGCCATGGCTCTGCAACCGTAGAAATGAAGGTGTAGGATCCAGAGGGACGTGTTTTATAGACCAGATGTAGCTCTACGGGTGTAGTCCGTGATACGTACTATTCTGATGGGTTAGTCCAAAAAAGGGAGCAACAACAACACAGATTACATTTTTATTATGCGTGAACATCATAGGAATGCATGT